>LOJH01009849.1:8337-28030 GCA_001685095.1 Ellobius talpinus
TGAGGTCTGGTGCCCTCTTCTGGCCTGCAGGCATACAGGCAGACAGAATATTGTGTACCTAATAAATAAATAAATAAATATTTAAAAAAGAGAAAGAAAGATACCATGTATTTGATTAAGATTTAATATGGTCATGCATCATGGGCATGGTGGTACGCCTGTTCAGGGACCAAAGAGTGACGAAGAGACTGTATGTGACAGTGTGAACCTCTTGGGCAAAGAAAAACTGCAAGTAGGAATACTGGGTACAAACAGGCAACCAAAGTACAACCAGTCCCAGAATCCTGTTCTCTGAGGGTACAAAGATGTATTAGTCACAGGCTGTGTTTGCAGGGCCCCAAGAAAGACCTCAACCCAAACAACAGCCTGCGATCAAATTTGTACATTCTAAATCTGACACTATTAGGCAAAATGATGACATACTTGTGCTTTCTTTTCAACTTAAGACTTCTCTATACCCTTGGACCTAATCTCATTTTATTATGTTAACAACAATTAGAAGAAAAATAAGCCAATATTGCACATGTAATCCCAGACCTAGGGAAGCTGAGGCAGGAGGACCACAATTTGGAGGCCAGCCTGGGTTCACATGGCAATACATTATTTCACAAGAAAGAAACAAAGGGACTAGAGAAATGGCTCAACAGCTAAGAGCACTGGAGGCTCTTCCAACAGACTTGCGTTCAGTTCCCAGCACCCTCACGATGGCTCATAACCATCTTTAACTCCAGTCCCCAGGGGATGAGATACCTCTTTTGACCTCCAAGGGTACAGCACATAAGTTACAAACATACACAGATGCAGGCAAAACATTCACACACATAAAACATATTTAACATTAAAGGAAAGAGAAGGGGAGAGGAACCCTAATGCCTGCCTGACCTTGCAGAGATTATTTGACAAAAGCTTTTTAAAAGATTATTTATTAATTGTTATTACTGGAGGACACGCGTGCACGGGTGCACATGTAAAGGTCAAAGGGCAACCTTGCAGACTGAGTTCTCGTCTTCTGTCTTTTTGTTGGCTCCAGAGTCCAACCCAGGTCACCAGGCTTGAGCAGCAAGCACCTTTACTTGCTGAACCATTTCGCCAGCCCCTGGCAAACTCTGAACCAAAGCCCACAGTCTAAGCTAGACTGTGAGAATTTTCATCACTAGGAACCTAGAAAACCATGGCCTGATATGGAAGGATAAAGTGTGGCATTCATGACCAAGTATGCCAAAGGTCACCAGCTCCCAGCTCCCCCTGGGCTTGTTCCTAGCCCTCCCTCCCCAATAGTTCTCATCTAAGAAACTAGGTTAAACCTCTTTGCTACCAGGTGTTCAAGGATCCCACAGACAGGTGAGCTGTGTCATGTGTGTTTAAGCAGTTCCTGCAGCCGTGACTCCCCACACACTCCCCCGCTCCAGCACCAAATGCAGAAACTTCAACATCTTCATGTCTAGAGCATCACTCCCAGCAGTTACTCTCTGGCAAGTGTCAAGTAGACTAGGCTTTGGGCTACGCATGGCACGGAGCTTGGAAGGTGCTGAAGGCACAGCCTCTTTAAATGCAGCCAGTGTAAATGCTATTCATCTATGAAAGAAATCCTTTACCACGAATAGAAGAACAAGAAAAAACTTCTACCTTCTTCCCATCAGCCAATCACTATTTACCTGGCTAATTTTGTATTATAATTTTCTTTAGTGATGTGGTTATTTTATTCTATCCATTAAAAACTCATGTTTAAAAACATTTACAATATTAACTGAATTCCCCCTAAGAGCTCATGGTTTTATACCCCATATTAGGAATCATAAGAGAGACAAGATAATCACAGGGAAAATCACTCAGTGAAAAATTGTAAAGGTTTGGTCTTAGGATATTTACACATAGCTTGTTTTGAGCTATGAGGTCCTTTGGCTTTAAGAAAGAACATTCTGTTTACTTCACTATCAGGAATACCATTGGGCAGCCGGTTCTTGGTAGGTCTTGTTCCTAATTTCTCAGTAGTCATCTGTGACTGTATGGAGTTAAGTGGACAGGAACTCACCACGTTAATTTCAAGTAAGAGCACGGAACCAATTATGACAGGAAGGAGGGGGAGGAGGCAGATGGGTGATACCACTGCTCTGCTCAGTGTCCTTGAGGCCAATAGGTAAGGAGGTCAGCCAAGATTCAGGAACAGAAGTCTACATGAGGGAAAGTATGAAGCCAGACTGGGAGCTTACAGAGAAGAAACACAGAGAGGGAGAACACACACAGACTACACAGACACAAAGACACACATGAAACACACAGACAAACAATTGCACATAGACACATATACAGAGAAATAAACACACATGCACATAGACACAGAGACATAAACACAGACACACATAAGACACATACGTACACACACTTTTATAAAATGCTTTCGGGCTGGTGCTGATGAATTTCCCACCATGTCCCTGTGGCTTTAGACACTCTGGATCATTTTCTGACCAGTTAGTTCTCAGTCATTCTTCTTTTGGTTTTGGTTCTTTTCTTCCATGTGAAACGTCAACGTAAGAGCTGTTCAATGCTACCTATGTTATAAATAGAAACAGTGGCTGTGAGCCACCAACTACAGGAAACTGTGTTTGCCTTAGTGGAAAACTCAGAAAATTAATAATTAATAGAACACTTGAAGGGTTCGGAAGAAGGAAGGTGGTAGGTGGGGAGTCCAATCAATCTCAGCTGAGGGGTGTCTCCGCAGGCGGAGGAGGACTGATGTGTGTTTGAACCCACGGCTATAAGTAACCGCCAGTCTGGCCAGAGCGACATGATAAGATCCTATCAGAGGAAAGGGGAAGGGGAGAAAGCGAATCACAGGTTTCTAGCTTAGGACTTTGTCTGAAAAGCGAAGTAAGAATTACTTTCTAGCTGAAGACTGGATAGAGGGAGGCTGCCCATTTCAGATTATCTACCAATTTCATATGAACTTTTCAAATAATTATAAAAATCATCATTTTGTCACTAGTATTTTAGGAAAGAAAAGGGGTTTTGGCATCAGAAACGTGAGCTGATTCAGGATGCACCCAGGCATGTGTAAAGCCCCCGCAGTTCCTAGGACAGTGGACCCAGGTGCTGGGCCACACTCTAAGCCACGGAGGACAAGGGTTGGGTGTGAGTTATCACTGTGGTGCCTTTCTCATAGGTGAACAGAAAACATCTAGCAAATAAAAGTAAATTAAGGGACCAAACAAAACAAAACCAACTTCTAAGATGATTACACAGGGAAGGTCGGCTTTTCCCTCAATTCAACTAAATCCAGCAAGTACTTCTGGGCATATGTCTGTGCCAAGAACTGCCAGCAGTAGCCAACAGATAACAACCAAACAACCTGCCTAAGCTGTGCCTCTCAGAGGACTTCCATCACCTGGGTGCCCACTGTTCTCAGGCCCTACCCACTCATCAAAACAGCTATAAAAAAGTGGGAGTGGCGGAAAGCAGACCATGAAATATTTCAGAAAAATGTGACTTTTAAATGTACTGAAGTATACTAACTAGCATTATGGTATTAGCATTAAATATACTAACTTGCATTATGGTGTTAGCATTAAATATACTAATAGCTGATTGTGTTATATGACCTTTACTCCACTACTTCTAAGAAAAATACATTCCAACAGAGACGCCTGAGTTCCAGTCAGAGTCCCACATCTTGACTTCCTCCAGTGAGAACGCTGGTTTATCAGAGATGAGGTAGAATGAAGAAAAAGTAGACAGTACAACAGCCCAGACACGACATGGGTAAATGGAACCTTGACAGCAGGAGGAACCTGCATCTCTATTTCCGATCACTGTTAAACCCGGGTGTGTGTTTCATACTGAACCCCGTCCTCACGAGATATAACAGCCATCCACTTGAAAGCATGATCACAGTAAAGTCACTTAAAAATTGTAACAAATCCTGCTAAAAGCAGATTACTTTCTTAGGGGGTTCAGATTATCACCAAATGATGATCCCACCAAATACAGTAACTATGCCCAATAAAAATCTATCTTGAAGGCTGGGCTTTGCCTGTCTCCATAATGGCCAAGAGTCAAAAAAAGAAAGAGTAAAGAAAAAGGATGTGAAATTGCCAATGTATTTATTCATCACAGATATTAGCAAAGTTAGGCCTGCTGACTTGAAGGGTGGGGTATGATGAGGGAATGTTTGCCTTGGTTACACAGGCCCTGGCCTTGACCCCAAGCATAGAGTATTCAAAAACGGAACCTGTAAGCTCTCTTACCTCCCTCTTCCTTGTCCATTGACCACATTCTATGTTAGCTTCAGAAAATAAAGAGGTGGGGAGGGAGCGGGGACACACAAAAGTGACATACCCTCTACCAGTCATTTCAAGTGCCATTCTTTGCTCCTTGATTCGTTCAAGCCTTACTGCAGGCCTGGCTGAAAAGGGAGCGTAAGAGAAACTCTAAGGCCTATCAGATGATAGAGTAGGGGTTAAAAATAGAAAGGAGCCACTACTCGTTAGAAATACACAGGTGCAAACACCGTCAGCATTCCTCAAAGAAGCCATAAATAGGCCTACGAGAAACAGTGACATCAGACCCCATAGCTCCAGATCACGTGAACTGCCCCTCCCCCCATAAGCAGCCACAGGGCAGTGCTGACACTTGGGTCCTGAGGACCACAATGCTGGCTCAATCACCACAGAACTATTCAGACCTCCGCGTTATAGGAAGCTACAAAGTCTTCCTGGTGATTGTCTTAGTGCTTTCCTGTATTGGAGGCCAACTCTGTTCTAAATTACCCGGTTGTATAATCGCGTGCCTTCCTATACAGTTTTATAGTCAGACAAATCGAGGTTGTATCTAAGGGTTTTTTCCCCCTCTTTTGTTACTGGAGGCCTTAAGAGACTGGTGATCTCCCTGAACTCCTGTCTGCTCTTATGAGGAATAGGGCTATTGAGAGACAGCCACAGGGCTATTGAGAGATCGGCAACAGTTCTGGCAAGTGGCCCCCATTTTTCATCCTAGGCCAGCTATACCTCATCTTTCCCATCCCATCCATGTGCTGACCACACACGGCAGTGAGTGAGTGTTCAGGTGCACTCTGGCCTGTCAATCTACCTGTGGAGGCTTCACACAGGCAGAGGTCACAAGCCCTCATGATGGCTACTGTACAGGGTTAACAAGACTTGTCACCGATGAAGCCATCTCCCCAGTTCTGCATGCCCTACACAGTGGGTTCCTCCCAGCTCTGCAGAAAGCACCGGCCCTTGGCCTCTCCTTGGATCTTAGTAGCTGAGTGAAGATGGGAATGGAGAGTAACACATTCACTGTGAAGTGCTGTTAAGAATGGGCTTTCAAATATGTTTCTGTAGAGGTGACTGAGTTGGCACAGCTTGCGAATGTGGCAAACAGTGAGTGGAAAATAGGCCAGAAGACCTGGTCCAACCTGGCTGCAAGCCTTGCTGCTTTCGTGGCCAGCAGTCCGAGTTCCTACTGCATCTGATGCCAACGTTAGCACCTACCTGCCAAAATAGAAGGGTTGTGAGGTCCAGTGTGGTTGTTCCTCACTGTACCAACTAGGACACTTCCAAATATTTTAAGTAGCTGGAATATTGGTGAAACAAACATGGGAATTCGACCTGCCTTCTCGCCTCTGCAGCAGACAGAGACCTCAACAGAACAGAGTTCCAAGGGAGCAGGGGAAACAGTGGCAAAGCGTTGTTTTTCTCTCCGAACCTTTCCTCAAGAGAGTAACACTTCCAGTCTTGGGTGGTCAGGACGGGTCCTGAGGGTGGGAGCCTGGACCTTCGAGTGTGTTGTGGTGTCTTGCCTGCAACCCAGACTGCACTTTGACTTGGAATACCCTGTCAATTAGGAGCCTTGATGATAGTGGCATGCTGTCTAGTAACGGATCAAAGTATCGTAAGCAAGCGTTTTTTGGCAGGTGTGCCCTGTTGATACAAAGCCCGGCACACACTGACAAGTCTTAGAGCAAGTGCTACAGAACTGCCTGCCACACTTCAGTGGTCCAGAGTAAACTGTGACTCAGAGTACGCAGGCAGAGTGCTCTAGACATTCTAAGGTAATTATCAAATTCCCACTGGAGAAAAAACATGATTGCTTAAATTGATCTCCGTGATATTCTAGCTCAGGAGTTCTGCCTCTAGAACCAGGTGTGAAGAGTATACCAAATTCTTTTGGTTTTCTAAGATGCACAGGCTGTAAGTCCCCGTTTTCAGCCTCCTACATGACAGAATTAGAGGCAGGAGTCAGCCACTCTGCTCTGCTAAAGACAGTGCTTTTCTATTTTTTCTTTACATTTTATGTATTTACTCCGTATGTGTGCAGTTGCATGCCCCACAGTTCAGGTACAAAGGAGAGAAGACAACTTGCAAGAGAGTTGGTCCTTGCCTTCTACCATGTGGGTTCAGAGGATGGAACTCAGGTTGCCGGCATAACTGCAAATGCCTTCACTTGCTGGACCAGCTCCTTAGCTCAGAGGAAAGAATTTAGCCTAAGCCCTAATTCTGGGTCTGTGTGCAGCCAGCTCCCTGAGCAACCCACCTGGCACTGGTTGTCTCTTGCACCAAGTACAACAAGAACACATACTTGCTGGGCTCTCATCTTCTATTCTGCTGGTCTGTGACAGATTCTCTGACCACACATACAAACACACATCAAGCATGCACGCATGCACACATATTACATGTAATTTTTAAATACTTGAAAAATAAGATAACTGAAAAAGACACCTAGGCATTGACCTCTGGCCTCCACGCACACAGATACACATACATGTAAACACACCACACACACATTCATGCTTTCCAGGAACCCCCTTGCTCTTACCACTTCCAGCAACCGCAGTCACTGATGGGTCCCCATTCCGAGGCTCACCTCAGGAAGTGAACTATGAGGAAGACATCCCTCAAGACCTCCTGAGACAGTCTGAACAGCTCAGGTTCTCCAAATCTTTCCTGCCCAAATTCGTAAAAGCACAAGTATTTATTAAACACTAGATTCTGTTCCTAGGATGATACATTATTTTTCCCTGGGCTTGGTGCAAAATTTGTAATTTTAAACTACCATGGACGGCCACAATTATTGTATCATTTATTTCGTCATGTTATTGATCCACTCTATGATTTATTTGATGCTAAGGCCCCGATAAGGAAATTAACACCCATGTTTGACATTGCTGCTATGAGAAAACACCACTCCTCTGATATACTGGTGTAATATAAGCACACATGCCCTATGTGTGCACTCCAGCATCCGCATCCCATGGCACACATATGAAGTCAGGGGACAACCTCAGGGGTCAGCGGTGGCCTTCCCCAAGACACGGGTCTCTGTTGTTTTCTTACTGTGTATGCTACACTAGAAGCCTGCACACCTCCACGGAGTCTCCTATCTCAACTCCCATCTCCCCACACGGGCACTGGGCTTATAGCTTCAAGGATGCATCTGGCTTTCTGTGCAGATTCTGGAGCTTTAATCTCAGGTCCTCACATTTGCAAGGCTGCTATGGGGCCAGGAAGATGGCTCAGCAGAAAACTATTTGCTGCCTAAGCATGGGGAACCGAGTTCCAGTCCTCCGCACCCGCATACAAACTGGGCATGGCAGCGTATGCCTGTAACCTCACATCCGCAGGGCTTGCTGGCCAGCCATTCTATCAAACTGAATCACTGAGCACAGGTTTTCTGAGAGATCCTGTCTCAAGGAAAAAAAAAAAGAAAAACAGGAGAAAAGCTGTAGAGGAAGACACCCATGGTTGGCATGTTTGACTCCTCACCTCTGAACGCTCACACACAGGGGAGCACATGAGCATGCACTCTCGCGCACACACACACATCCACTTAACTATTTTTCAAGATATATATGTATGTGTTAGTGTTTCGCCTACATAGATGCCTGGTGCCCATAGAGTCCAGAAGAGGGTGCCAGATCCCTTACAGCAGGAGTTACAGAGGGTCGTGAGTGTCCATGTGGGTCCTGGGAACCAAACCTGGGTCCTCTGTAGGAACAGCAAGAGCTCTTAACCAGGAGCCATAACCCCATCCCCTCCACCAACTATTTTTATGGGGTACTTTTTCCCTCAGGGATGTTTATAGTGCAGTATTGTGAAAAGCAGACCCACCTGCTCAATAAAACCCAACTAAGTAAATTGTAACTAAGTTTGTCTTTATTACACTTTCAGGAAGAAGACTCGGCAGAGGACACTATAAATGTGTTCTGAAGTTCCGTGCACCTATGTGCACACTGGCTGCACACTAGCAACATGTGGGATACCTATATAAGCTGTGCCAGCTCCTAGCCCCCAGACCATGAAGTCACTCCCCGGGTACGTACGAGGTCCATCTGGGTGCACCTGTACACCACCTGGGCAATCATTCGTGTATCTGTTTACATTTTCCACCCCATCTTAGACTTTTAACATATTCTCCCATTGGTGCAGATGTGATTAGCCCACAGGCCACACAGAGAAGTATTTGCTCAGCCTCCTTTAGTTAAAAAAATGTGTTGTCATCCTAAATATCCTTCTTAAAACACAAGACCACTCTTTGGAAAGGAGTATGGACATTTCAGACAGGTTGCCAGTAGTGTTGGACAAAGAAGAGGATTTCTCCTGGCATGGGGATGCAAGCCTACAGTCCCAGTAATGGGGAAGGGGAGGCTTGAGGTCAAGGCTAGCCTGGGCTACAAGAGACTATGACAACAAAAAGGTTTTCTGCTTGCCTGTCAATCTAGAAAGGTAACTTAGTTCATCAGAATGTGTTCTTCCCTAAGAATGGTACCAAAATTAAACACACTAAACTAGATACAATTTATTTCAATCCTTAGGAATCACTTTCCCACGTGCTGGCTGGCACCCAGGCACTGATGAACACACACCACGAGTGTGTCACTCCTTCCCGCTACGGGTGTGAACAGACACAACTGCTGTGCACAGGGTACAGTCAGTCCATGGCCAGGTGAGTAACTGAAACCTGGAGGCTGCTCGGAAGGACAGAAGAGACTTGATTCAAGACATGGCCTTTGAGATGGGTGTTCAAGGACACCGCCAATTTCCCAACGTCCACAACTTTTACGGCGCCCAAGCAGTTTACTGCCTCCCCACAAGCTCCACCTGGACCTTGTGCCCAGCCACTTCAGAAGCGATCAGGAACTACACGCTCATTTGAATTCTAGGCTGACAGGCTCTGCAGTTTATCTACCTTTGGACTTCCAGTTATTAACCCAATGCTTCCCACTTAGAAATCCCTTGCTTGGGAGTGAATGATAAAGAGGATGTTGTGTGGAGACAGGTACTGCATCCCAGGGGGACCCGCAGATAGAGGGAAGATCAGGTTTTGACTGTCTTTCTTCTAAGCAGCGTCCCAACCCAGCCTGACATACCAGAGGCTTAGAAATGTGCCAGAGGGAGAGATCTATTCCCCGGTGCTGTCCCCACATCTAAGCACGAGCAACCCTATCAAACACAGTGAGGCGCTCTCAGAGGCACGGAAGCAGGAGGGGACTGGGTGGGAAGAACGAGTGGCCATTATTTCAACACAGGTGCAACATCCTCAATGAGGTTCAGAAGTCCCTTTATTCCAACCAGCAGACTAAAGCATCATCCATGATATTCAGGTCTCTAAAAGAAATACCCTGGCCGAGAAAACGCCTAAAAGGGAAATGTTCTCAAGAGGAGAGCATCCACAAATACCTCTATGGTGGTTTGGATGAGAATGACCCCCACAGGCACATACATTTCAATACTTGGTCTCCAATTGGTAGAACTGTTTGGGAAGGATTAGGAGATGTGGGCTTGTTGGAGGAGGTGTATTTTGAGGTTTCCAAAGAGTTGTGTTTGTGGTTTGAGATGTGAGCTCTTGCCTGTTCCTGCTGTTATGCCTTTGCTCCACCACCGTGGACTCCAACTCTGAAACCACAAGCCCAGTTATGTTTTCTTTCATTATGTTGTCTTTGGCCAGTAACAGGAAAGTAATTAATACAACCTCTTCTCTTCATTAGAGCTGAAATAAATGTAGATTTAGCTGGTATAAAGCTTCCTTTATGGGGAACGGACGTGGTGGTTCCCAACCCCCAGCCTCTCGACTACCAACAATCAAGATCATCGTCCTGTCTCCCACGAATGCAATCTGTTAGACTCAGTCTCACAGTGAGCTGGACTGGTGGCTCACACTTGACATTCCAGCACACAGGAGGCTGAGGCAAGAAGAATGCCACAGTTCGAGGCTATCCTGGGCTACAGAGCAAGTTCTAGGCCAATGCAGGCTACACAGAGACACTGTCTCAAATTCAAATAGAAAAACTAAAGTAAATTTAGAAAGCAATGCAGAATGGATGTCATATGGCTCCCAACAGAAACTAAAGTACAACTGGTTGACAGATTATTCCTGTGGAATATTTTCCAAATAAAAGTACTAAAGGAGAAATGTTTTCACTATTATAAGCTGTGAGCATTTTCATCATCTTCCACCAGTCAGATCCTACTACATCCCATGACTGGAGCTGAACACTCTTTAGAATGGCTGGAGTTACAGCCTATTTCTACCATCCGAAAGCTTCGGCATCCTAAACACTCAGCACAGGCCATCCCAGACATCACTAACTGCCTGAGCTTGGGGCCGTCAAGAACCTAAATCAAGACTAAAATTCATTGAATAATAAAAAATTGTACTTGGTACTTATAATAGAACCAAGCCAGAAGTTACTTGGTCTTCCCATCACAAGGAGAGGAGTGGACGATTACTCAATGAGGAAACCAATATCATAATCACAAAGAGGACGCTTTAAACTGCACAAGGGAATAAGCTAGTTAGACGTATTTCTGGAGCATTTGTACAATGCTCATGCTGGAAATAAGTCATAGTTTTACCCAAAAAGAAAGTGTGGAAGGAGTTTAACCCAGCAAAGTCTTACAAATACCTGGGTGGTGGTATGTAAGGGAAAGCAGTATTTAACTGCGCCTGAACAGGCGTGATCACTGCACCTTCCTGCTTCAGCTAGTTTCAGTCAGTTTCAACCAGCGATGCAAACTGTATGTCAAGAAGCGAACAGCATCCATCCAACTTGGAGAAATTTAAATTGCTCAAATTGCTTATGTTTTCAGAGTGAAGACTCAGATGTCTGTGCTGATGAAGGACACATGAGAAATGTGATCTACTTCCTGAGACTCCTAGGTCCTGGGTAGAAGACAAAGAACTGGAGGCTCAAGCATCAGCTAGTGATAACACAAAGGCATTTCTCAAAATCCACACATAAACGGTACTTCACAGAGAGGATGCCATGTACAAGTCTAAACACAGTGATGGATACTTGTGATCCCAGGGCTAAGAAAGCAAGGTAACTGTTTCCTGAGACTCTGTGACCACTTGGAATGGCATCCCAGAAGAGACTGTCTAATGAGCTTGACGTGGGAGGGACCATTCCATCCCTGGCTGGTGGTCCTGAGTTCTCTAAGAAAGCAGACTGAACAAGCCATGGGAAGCAAGCAAGTAAGCAGCACTCCTCCATGGCCTCTGCATCAGCTCCTGCCTCTGTCTGAGTTCCTGCCCTGACTTCCTTTGATGCTGAACTGATATTGAAGAGAGATAAATCATTTTCTTCCCAAATTGCTTTTGGTCATGGTGTTTCCTCATAGCTATTGAAGCCATAACTAAGACAATAAACAAAAATAAACAATTTTCATTTTAAAAAGAAAATAACCAAAATAACTTTCCATGCCACATAACTCATGTTCTCAGAACCTTTTTTAAGTTACGTGTGTTACAGGAACAAGCACATTGCAGACAGCCAGTGATGAGCTGAAACAGAAGTCTGAAATCATGACCATTCTCTACACTATAATTGACCAAGTCAGGTAACTCGGGGCATCTACATGCAAATCTGAGAGGCTGTCATGAGTCTGGTAAAATATAGAACGAATTTCCTGGTATCCACATGGATAGACTTGTACTGGAGATATGGCTCAGTGGCCACATTTGCCTAGCGTGCTGCAATCCCAACTTACACTGTCAAGCATGGTTATGCTTGACACAAAAGACAACTCTAAATACAATCAATTTCTTCAAAAATGTCAAGATGTGTTCACAGTGTATTTCTACGGTGTGGTAAAGGTGGGAGTCAAAGTTCTGAGGACCCCGTGGCTTTAGATTTTTAGTTGGGGAGAAAACTTCACGTCTGATACCAAAGTGACCACTACGTTCTGCTTGAGAAAGGCGTTCATATTTGGATAGTAAACGGCACATTTCTTAGAAAACCAATGATTTTAAAGAGTAAGCCTATTTTCCTCTCGTAGGCCATGGCTAACCACAGTATGGCGTAATTCTGGAGAAATCAGACCTCACCCAGTTACAAAAATAGCAAAAAGAGCTCTTCGCTGCTGGCAGAAGTAACAAACACCCTTCCTGACAGTAGAAAAGTGATCTTGCGCTTTCAGTTAGGCATTTCAAACACCAGCTCTTCCAGGTGAGACAGAGAGAGAATACTTATATTTTTACAAAAGGGGATCTAAACGAAATCATCCTTCAGGGAAGGTTAAAATAACAACAACGAGAATCTCACAGAGGTTGAGAACTAAAGATGTGTCCTCGCCTGAGGCACTAAAAACTTGGGTCTCATTCTATCACCTCTGAAACGGAGATAGCAGACATCTTCCTACAGGTGATGGAGAAGTCAACAGGACTCGGTAGCAGGCAACTGGTACGACCGTGGTTCTGTGAGGAGTCCAGTTTCACTCTGAAAGGTGCTAACTGTAAATGCGACTGTAGCCATTCTCGCCCTTCGGTGTCTGTCACAAAGGAAACTAGCATCTGCTTGTTGGCTCTTCCCGATGAACGCCATCACTGCTCCCAAAGTGGCCACCCTGACACTCACCACCCTGAGAGTGTGAGCCAGACCTAGTGTGTCCTGTCTAATAAAGGGAGGGTGTGCAAAACATCCTGACACTAACCATTCTGAGAGTGCGGACCAGACCTAGTGTCTCCTGTCTAATAAAGGGAGGGTGTGCAAAACACCCCGACACTCACCATCCTGAGAGTGTGAACCAAACCTAGAGTCTCCTGTCTAATAAAGGGGGGTTGTGCAAATACCCTGATACTCACCACCCTGAGAGTGTGAGCCAGACCCAGTGTCTCCGGTCTAATAAAGGGAGGGTAATAGAAGGCAGTTGGTAACCCTGCTGTGTTACTGACTTTGGGGACGCCTGCTGTCATCATCCAAACAGAGTAAAAGGCAGGTTGTGCCAACAGGGGCCTCGACAGATTGAGCCACAACTGAGCCTTCAGGTGACAGCCGCTCCAGCCGGCACCTGACTGTAGTTTCTTGAAAATCCTAGCCATATGGCTGCCATGATCCAGACCCTTAAAGAAGGAGTGAGACAGACAGTAAATTTTGCTGTTTGAAAGCACTGATGTGGGGTTAATTTGTCCATAGCAATAGATGATCAATACAGACCCAACAGCATCTCCCTTCATGAGCCTAACCTTTAAGAGCTGCTGGCTGTCCCATCTTCCCACCCCCCAAATGCTACACTGCCCTTGTCTGGATTGTTACAGGATTCTCAAAGCCTCTGCGCTGGGTTGAGCAAACCTCATTGAAAAAAAATCTGAAATCTGAAGTTTCCAAAATTGGACACTTTTGAAAGTTCCACAGCATAAAGGTTTATTCCATTTATAAAACCATTAGAAATAGGAAATTTGTGTCTTATCCACTAGTCCACTGCCGTGAAGAGACACTGTGACCAAAGCAACTTAGAGGAAGAGTTTAACTGGAGGCCTCGACCAAGGGAGCAGGAATTAGACTGCAGAAAGAGGAGTGTTTTTGTTTGTTTTCAAGTGGTTTTCTCCTGTAACTCAAATTTTTAGTGTAATTTGTGTTTTAGACAGAAACACCAACTGAAGGAATTGAGTTTTCAGATAATCATGCGAGACTTTATAAATCTGACAGTGAGCTAGGTGTGACAGAGCATACCTCTAACCCAGCACTCAACAGGCAAAGAGGATCAAAGGCAGCAGAGCACCAATCTAGACAAAACTCTGCAGTGAGTCCCTGCCTCAAATACATTTCTGTTTGTTTTGTTCTCAGGACAGTTTCTCTGTGTTGCCCTGGCTGTCCTGGAACTCACTCTGTAGACCACAGCGGCCTCAAATTCACAGAGATCTGCCTGCCTCTGCCTCCTGAGTGCTGGACTCAAAGGTGTGCGCCACCACCCACAGGCTACTTAATTTTTTTTAAAGAGTGATTTCCGAAGCCTGTTACGACCCCCACCAATCTGAATCATCTTCTGCATGTTTCCTGGTTTATGCACAGTGCAACCACCTCACACTCCAAACAAGCTGTCCTTAGGCTGCCTATGAGTATATGCCAATTCCACCTACACCAAAGAGTCAGTCAAAAAACTGAAAAGGCTATTAACAAAGGCATAAAATAGTTTAACTCTTTTCCCCTCACAATGAAAATGAAGAATAGAAAGGGGGAGAAATAAAAATGTAAGCTAGTGACACTATTGTGGCTTCAATTCTAGTAAATTTGTTTAAAAAAAAAACTCAAGGCACAGCTATTTCTGACAATTCTAATGTAGCCAGTGAGAGTCTAAAAGGCTAGGAGACAGCTTGGTCAGCAAAGGTTTGGCCTGACAAGCATAGAGATCTGAGTTGGAACCCCAGAATCCATGGTTATGGGGATTCATATCTGTGACCACAGCACTGGGGAGGCAGACTGGCTGGCCTACCCTACCTGGCAAGTTCTAGGCCAATAACAAGACTCTCAAATAATGAGGTGAACAGTGCCCAAGAAGACACCAGGTTGCACTCTGGTCTCCACAAACAGGAACACATGACCCTGTGTGTGTGTGTGTATGTGTGTACAAACAGGAACACATGACCCTGTGGTGTGTGTGTGTGTGTGTGTGTACAAACAGGAACACATGACCGTGTGTGTGTGTGTGTGTGTGTGTGTGCGCGCGCGCGCGCGCGCGCGCGCGAGCTCACCATCTAGTTCTCAAGGAAATTCAAAGTGTTAAAGTTCAAAGCCAGAAGCAGTAGCACATTCCTTTAATCCCAGCACTAGGGAGGCTGAGGCAGGTGAGTCTCCATGATTTCAAGGCCAGCCTGGTTGGTCTACATGGTAATGCAAAACAAGTTTTAAGTTCAGAATACCAGCCCAAACCAGGAGTGGTGATATTAATGCGTTAAATCTGAGCATGCAAGAGGTGCATCTCCGTGAGTTCAAAGGCATCCTGGTTTACACAGGCCAGCCAGGGTAACATAGCAAGACCCTATCTTTAAAAAATAAAAAGACATGTGGCCAAAGCCCAGTCCTCCCTCCTCTCCCCACCACCCTGCTCTGCAAAATGGAGCTGCCCATTTTCGTGGATCCTGAACTTTCAAAGAGGCATCTGAGCTATGCTGACTGCAGTCTTGGAGGACATGGTTTTCATCTTACCATATGTGGTAGGAATGGCCCCATAAACCCATGTGTTTGAATGCTTGGTCCACAGGGAGTGGAACTATTAGGAGTAGGTGTGGCCTTGATGCAGGAAGTGTGTCACCTTGGGGGCAGGTTTTAAGGTCTCATATGCTCAAGCTGTGCCCAATGTGGGGGACAGTTCACTTCCTGTTATCTGCAGATCAAGATGTAGAACTCTCAGCTACCTCTCCAGCAGCATGTCTGCCTGCTTGCTGCCTTGCTTCACAACATGACAATAAAGGACTACACTTCTGAAACTATAAACCAGTCACAATTAAATGTTTTCCTTTATAAGAGTTTCCATGATCATGGTGTCTCTTCACAGCCACAGAAACCCTAACTAAAGGGCTGGAGAGACAACTCAGCAGTTAAGAACACTGGCTGCTCTTCCAGAGGTCCTGAGTTCAATTCCCAGGAACCACATGGTGGCTCACAGCCATCTGTAATGAGATCACAACCATCCATAATGAGATCTGGTACCCTCTTCTCATTGCAGGCATACATGCAGGCAGAACAAATAAAAAGAAAAAAGACAAAAAGAAACCCTAAGACACTATTGTACAGTAACCAGTTTCTTCATGCTTGTGAATTACACTACAAGATACATTTTTAAAGTGTAATTCCAATGTCAGCCGTGGCACACGCCTTTAATTCCAGCACTGGAGAGGCAGAGGCAGGTGGATCTCTGAGTTCGAGAACAGCTTGGTTTATATAGAGTATTACTGGACAGTCATGGCTGTTTCACAGAAAAGCCCTGTCTCAAAAAAAAAAGCGTAATTCCAGCTTTCAGAGTTGCATGTGTTTTGACACAAAGAAGCTGGCCTCTGACTCACTACACAGCAGACTCACTTCTGATGGTTTCCCTCTGCAACATTAGGATAGCGGGGAACCCATCACACCAGGTTTATGCAATGCTGGAGACTGAACCAGGGCTTCCTGGTGCTACATCCCAGACCTCAGAGTGTTTTTTATTTTTGTTTTCTGAAAATGTCTCTTAAGTCAACAGTTTCTAGTTTGGCCTTAATGAGTATTTATTGCACCTTAGAGCCAAAGAAGAAAATCCTGACAGCCTTCAACTTCCTTGACGGAGAATACACAAAGTACAAAGCTAACCAGAACACTTTGAAACATATTTAAAGGCACCACTTTTCATCAATATATTTCTCCACTGGCATATTTTACTTCCAAAATAATCTGCCTTTTCCAGGAGTAATGAGGCACTTGGGAAAGCAGGGATAGGATGATTTCAAATCCCAGGCCAGACAGGGTTCCAAAGCAAGACCCTGTCTTAAAATATTTTTAAAAATCAAACCACTTGCTTTATAGTCGGCACAGAACAGAGTCACTCAAGTTCATATCTCCAGAAGTGTAAATGAAGGCTTGCGAGATTGTGCAGTGGCTACGGCAGCCACCTTTCTGTTGCTATGATAGAACACCGCAACTAAACGCAAGTGACAGAAGAAGAAAGGACTTACCTTGGTCTACAGTTCCAGAGGGATGAGAGTCCACCACAGTGGGGACAGTGGCAAGCACTGCAGTGGGGGCAGGATGTGAGAGCTCACATCCCCAACCACAGCACAAAGTAGAGAAAGCAAACTAGAAGTAGGAAAGCCTTTTTAATCCCAAAGACCGGCTCCGAGTGTAAAGGTTTTTGTTTATTTGTTTGTTTTTGTTGTTGTTTTTATCCTGCAGCAGGCTGAAGCACCTTCACCTCTCCAAACAATGCAGCCAACTGGGGATCAAGTGTTGAATCCCTAAGACTATGGAGGCCATTCCTTATTCAAACCATACTGCAAAGGTGCTTGCACCCAGCCTGACAAGCTCAGTCAGATCCCCAGAACCCAGGCAGGAGAAAACAGAACCCTGTAGATTGCCCTCTGACCTCCACTGCATGCCCACATATATACACCCATAAACACTCACAAATGTAAAATAAAATTGTAAAGTATTTGCCAGACATGAGAATCCGTTTACTAGGGTGTGATTTAGAGCACTTGTTATAGGTGCTCTGATGTTGATCAGAAATGGGAACCATGTTCCTCCAATTAAATGGAAATAGAGTGCTGTATTTTTCTTTTATCAGATGAATCTGTATTATATAACACACACACACAAATAAGATAATGTAGTCAGTATATATACATCCTGTATTTACAGAGATTTTAGGTGGCTTCACAAAACAAGTATTCATGACACCTGCAGCTTGCAGGCCAGCCAGTGTAGCTTCCAGTTTAATGAAACACCCTGTCGCAAAAGAGAAAAAAAAAAAAACCTAAAGCCACAAATCAATTTTGGCATCTAAACATTGTTTTGAAAGCATTACTGAAACAGATACACATTATCAAACCATTATGGGAAAAAAATCAATGAACAAAAGAACTAACTTTTCCCAGGCAAAACTCTGAAGATGCGGAAAGAACTGCATGAGAAACAACCACCTGTCCCCCCCCGCCTCTACAACCCTGAAGACAAAGCCCTTTTAACAATCTCAGTCTTACTTCAGATAACTCAGCAGTCAGCAACTCTGACATCTTGTATATTTCATGACATCTTGTATATTTCATGATGAATAAAAAAGATGTGTGAAAATTTTAAGATTAACAGCAGCTAAAATTTAAAAATCGTAAGCCATTAGACTCTTTTAATTCTCTAAAAGGAGGAACAGGTCCTATATTTCTAAAGTTCTTGATTTCCTTCTTCTCAGGTGTCCCAGCAAACTGTCAGAGTCCTGGCTGGAGGCATCGCTGTGGAGGGAAAGGCTGGCTGGATTAGAAGTCAGATGATTAACAGGGCCGCAGATCTCTTTTCTAGCCTTCGGTAATTAACAAGGAAATGAAAGCGATGTTTTTCCCTTTGCAAAGGATGAATGCAACTGCACTTCGGGAAAAACCTTCAGCATGGAGAAACTCTTTCCCAATCTTTTAACCACTTATAAAAAAAAATCTGCAGTGTGTGGCCCCATGCCCCTCGAAGCCTGTGTGTGTCAGCTGCACCAATCCAAGGAAGTGTGTGCCACAGAGACCATACATTCCAACACACTGAGCAAGCACACACGTGCCTCCTGAGCTGCCCCAAACCTCAGCAATGAGGGGCACTGGGGCTAGAGTACACAGAGGGCCTGCAACCCAGCGTTCCTAGCACCCCACAAAGTGCAAGGGAATGCAGCAGGAAAGGAGGGGGATCAGTGCAGGGCCTTAAAGAAACCTTTTGTGAGCAGGCCAGTCACACTGGAGGAAGAAAGGTGGCTCAGCCCTGGCTGCTCCGGAAGCATGGACCATGCTCACCCTGGAGTTACAGAACACACACAGCAGCACCACAGGCTGCAGTGACCCAGTTGCCTCTGTTTCTGAGGCAGCTGCTCTTCTCCCTTCCTCCTTCCCTCCTTAATAAATTAAAGGACTAAACTCTTTTTCTGGGTGAATCTTTCATCATCTACATGGGACAAATAAAGACACAAAGCACGGTCCTTCAAAACTCTATGTATACAATGATGAAGAAAAACATCCATTTTCTAAGGTAGTGAGTGCTCTTCCCACCAGAGATGAGGGAGCATTAAAAGAAAGGGTCCCCAGCTGGACAAAAGCCCACAGCTGCATTTGCAGGCCTCTCACTCAGCAGCTGACAGGCTACGTGCACTGGGAAAGGCCAGTATTTAAGATCTACCTACTGATACCTTGAGCTGGCTTCATTCAGGTTCTTAACTGAGAAAAGGGATTATCCTTTATAATTTGACACATTTCATATTATGTTATGGCTAAAAAATGCACCACCTTCCTCTACAGGAGACAAAGCCCTTACATCTCATTTCATTGGTGATATGACTGTAACTTGAGTCTCATGTCAGTAAAGAAAATAACAGCCATGAGCGCACGAGATACTTTAAGTACCGGTTTAAAGACAGCCACAGATCTTCGGCCCTGTGCCTCCACATCCAAAAGGCTTAAACTTTTCTTTTCTTTTTTCTTTTCTTTTCTTCTTTAATGTTTTTTAAAGACATCTTTGTGTAGACCTGGATGTCCCGGAACTCAATTTGTAGACCAGGCTAACCTTGAACTCAGAGATCTGCCTGCCTCTGCCTCCGAAGAACGGGGACTAAAGATGTGCTCCACCACCACCTGGCTCAAGATTTCCTAATGTTTATAAGATGACTGGCTTTAAAAATAGGATTTGAAAATGGGGCTGGAGAGATGGCTCAGCGGTTAAGAGCACTGATTGGTCTTCCAGAGGTCCTGAGTTCAATTCCCAGCAACC
>LOJH01009850.1:4561-27758 GCA_001685095.1 Ellobius talpinus
CCCCCTCCTCTCCCTCCCACCCCACACCCTCACACAGGGAGGAAGAGACAGAATAGTTGGAAGATTTAGGCATTTTGAGAGGGAAAAGTCTGGAAGCAGTTATCTGTACACAATGATCTGAAACACCAGAAAAATTAAGATCAAGCCATCCCACACCTGACAATGTTATTTGTTCTCAGGCACCCACCCTATACTGTACAAAAGTTCATCATATTTTTGTAATCTACATCAAGCTACCACAGGAATTAGCTGTGATGCACAGAAGGAAAGAAGTGCATTCCTTTTTATTATTAAGGACAGAACTGACCGAACAGGTGAAAGTCACATGGAAATGCATTTTTATTCAGCCCAAAGATCTGTTTAAGAATCCATATTGCAAGAATAGAATGAGCTGCCTCATCAAATACCATTGTACCCGTCACTAATAATGTTCAAACAGTGGTGGGAAGCCCATTTGCTACAGAGACCGCTGGAGGGATGTCTACACAGAGTGACACATTGGATAATATGACCTTGAGGTGGGCTTCCGACTCGAAGTTTCTGCATTTGTCAGTGATCCAGCTGATACACTCCTGCTCTTGTCCCTAAAATTAGATACGTGACTCACCACTTCCATGAGGGAAGCTAAAATTTAATAAGGTTTTATATAAGACCTGTAGCTACCTTTAGAAAACAGAGGTCTGATTATGTCTTTCCCAAACCACATGAAAACTTGATAATCCTAACTCAGTCACTGCCTTTGCCCAGGGAGGACTTCGTATGACGGGCACACTTTTCACTTATTTAGCAAATATTGACTGAGCTCCTCCTATGCTCCTGGCAATATGTTAGGATATGACAATGCAATGATACATGAGAAAATATTTTTCCCATTGTGTAATTTACACGCTGGTGGTAGATTTGGCTAGCCTCACCTGCCTCATTTGGTGAAAGGTCGTAGAAGGACAAAATAGGTCACAACTAATGCTAACCAAGATTAGTGAGGACAGTCACTGTATGCTGATCCAGAATTTACATATTTATGTAGATCACTGAGGGCAACATATCTTATTTGGGTTTTCTCAGTAATCCTTATGATAACTTTATTAAATTGATACTATTATTTTATTGTGAGTGACAATGAAATCAAGGCTCATAAAAGTCATAAAATTAGCCAAAAGCCAAGGTCTTTTAAGTATAAGAAAGACTTGAGCCTATGTCTGTCAGACTCTGCTTCTTCTGTTATATTACACTCTCTCCCATAAAGGTTAAATATGAACAGGTGTGAGCTGTGGATGGTGCCCAGGGGTAGGCACTTGCCTAGCATGCCAGAGGTTCTGAGTTCAATTCCCAGCACATAAAGTAAAATAATAAAATGGGTGGGTAAATATTAACCGAAGTAGGTAGGACAGATGCAGTTTGCTGGCTAACAGGAAATAGCTTGAGCAAAACTGAGTTGAGTCTGTTAAGAATATCCAAGAGAGAAAACTGGGTATGTCCCAGATGGCCTGGTCCCTAGGTCAGGTAACATGGGTAAAATGGGTAAGCCTGTCTTTCAGATGTGAACAACACATTACTCATTCATGACTTCCTGGGCAAGGGCTATGAACACTGCCCATAGCAAAGACCTGTCCCAGTGTTCCATTTGCTCTCCTTTGTGTCTGGAGGCAGGCAACTGTGGACTTCTGGATGGAGTCCTGCTATAGGTGGCACATGCCCTCTGCTAAGATGAGTCACTGTGGCTGGATGCTGGCCACGATTTTGCACTAATAATAGCACAAAAATACTCAGCAACAAATGCCTGTCCCCACAGACAGTCACAGCTTAAGGCCCCTCAGTATATATCTAGCTGAAGAGCCATTTTACCTGAATTGGACAGAAGCCAATGGCACTTACTGTGCTTAGGCCTCCAGCAAGGTCCCTCTAGTGGCTTGTTATCCTCTGTAGGATGTTATGTCATTCTGAAAGAGTCTCAACTCAGAACACAGACTTACTTTTTGAAACTAGTCTCACCTCTTGAAGTCTCTGTCTTTGGAAATCTAAAGCTAAATTTCAGCCTTGTCCCTGCTTTCATCTTAAGACTGTTGGGAACGACTGCCCTTGAAGTCTTTGACCAAACAACAAAATCTTCTGTAGGAAATGTGGTTTATATTCTTGCTTGTAAAATATGGACAAAAACCTTAGCTTAAAGTTTTGAAGGAAGAATTAAATCTCCTCTACTAATGTGTTAGTAATGGATGGGCAACTTCACATGATCTAGTATGACCTAGGAGATGAACATATAACTGAAGGATTTTAGAGACCTCACTAACTGAGGTGGGAAGATGATCTTGAATGACAGTGGTGCCATCCCATGGACCGGGGTCCCAAGATGCATTAAAAAGGAGAAAGTTAGCTGAGAACTAGTATTTATTTCTCTCTGCTTTCCACCTATGGGTGCTATGCAACCAGTAACCTTATGCTTTCATATTTATACTACAATGGGCCATACTTTCTAATGGTGAATCAGATTAAAAATGAAGTTGCCACCACTATAAGAAAAGCAACAAATACAACTACTTAGAAGGGTGGCTGCCAGGATCATGTGGAGGCCACTTGGTCACTCTGAATGTGATCATCACAAGTGTGACTCCTGTACCTGCAAGGGCAGAGGACACAATGCTTTAATAGCAGGCATGTGGAAGTAGGATGGTTCACTGGTCACATCAACTCAGCTTCAGGCAGGTATTTCCCAGAGTTGACAATGGCATCCCCTCTGGTGACCGTCTCACAGTAGAGAACTCTGACTCCTCTTCAAGCCAGTATTTTCCCATGGTTATAGAGAAAAGAGGACCTGCTGTATATCAGCAAGGATGGGCGGATGACGTCATGCTAAGAACCAGTGCCTGGAAGCCCCACGAGAGACTTGCAACTTTAGAGCTAATTGGGCTGACGTAACCTCAGGTTTTGTGCAGCTGTGTGTCGACTCATTTCAAAGTCCTCTACAACAGAAGTCTGGGGACTCCAGAATGCAAAGGTCTTAAGTCCAAAAGCCAAGCACAAGGGGTAAGCTTGGCACTGGCTGCATCTCCTCATTCACCATACTAATCCCAGTGAGGAAAACCTTGTGGAAAGGTTCGTAAACTAGGGGTTGTGAGAGATTTGTTTGTATTGTTGCTCTGAGCTCACCAATGGAGTTAAACCTTGATTTCTTATTTACTAATACAAGAATAAAAGTCACCATGATAACTAGGTGGGAAGATGGCTACCTGGGAAGGGAAAGAGGATTCCAGTTATTGAACTCCTCTATGATATAACGGATACAACATGGATGTGGGCATGAATGTTCAAGGAGTCCTGTTCATCCCTCAGTGATGCTGACCAATGGACCATTGAGTTCCAAACAATAATACACACACATATACACACTTTTTTTGGGGGGGGGTGTTTACTGCTTTACAGCAGGGGATAAAATTTTAGGAATTTTAGGTGAGCTGGATTTTTTTTTACTTTATGCTGCTTTTTTTAAGAGTTTTTTCCTGCCATATGCACTTCTTTTATATGAAGCAAAACAAAAGATTCAGCACAAAACTAGCTATGCTGTGACAAAATGTTTACCTTCTATCTTTTGAAATTATATATACCATTTAAAGCTTGGAAAAATGATTATGGCATGAGCAGCTGAGCAAGAATCTAAACTACTTGTCTAGGAAGAATAAACCTTAAGATTACTTTTATGGAAATTGCTTTCACAGAAATTGTAGGTGGTATAAATATCACTAATTGCCCATCTCTTAAAAAACATTAAGTAGGACTTTTGTCAAGATACGTATCACACACACACACACACACACACAGAGGAGTTTATTTCTATTTTGAGAAGATATGTGTGTGAGTGTAAGTAGGTAGTGTGTGTACAAAACTGCATGCAAGTGTTCATGGAGGCCAGAGAATGATGTTTGTGTCCTGCTCCATCATTCTCTGTCTTATTTCTTTGAAATAGGGTCTCTCGCTGAACCTGGAGATCATATGACAGCCAGTAAGCCTCAGGGATCCTGTTTGTATCCCCTACAGTGCCAAACACACATGGCCATGCCCAGGTGCCTTGTGAGTTCTGGATTTGAAATCAGGTCCTTGTACTTGCTAAGAAAGTGCTCTTACCCACTAAGCCATCTCTCCAGCCTCTCATGGCAAGACAGTTTTAAAAAACTATTCAGCACGATAGTCTTACATGCAATAAATGATAAGAATTAATTAGCATCGCATGAAGAATTGTTCAGCATTTGAGGAGCTGAAGCAGTGCTACACTGTTATAGTGAATGTGTAAGACACTACTTGCTGGTATTATACTGGCTTGCAGAGGTGTATGTACTAAAAACTTGGCCTGAATGCTAGACTCAAAAACCATTTATTTCTTCTAGTCCACTATAGCAGGTTAAAACTGAGACCATTCCATTAGACATTGAGACTAACTACCCTATGGAAGAGGTTGAGAAAAAGAAGGCACTGCAGGATTAGTTGTAGAAGTCTGCTGGGTCTCTTCCCTGCTTTTTGTGATTATAAAGTTTAGGCACACTCACTGTGAAACTATGAGAAAGAACAAAGAACATGCAGATGGAAGGAGGTGGCAGCAAGAACTTTTGATGCACCGAAAATGAAATTGGAGGAAATACACACAAATGGTAATGGCGGTTTTCTCTAAGCATAAGATAATGAGTGAATTTCTTTCTCTATTGATTAAAAAAAAAAGATAAATAGCTCAAATCCCCAAAGGGAAGAAAAATCACAGCATTCACCTGCCTGGTACTCTGAAACTGGAACCCGCAGAAACGGGGAAACGGAGGGCTCGGGGAGCATTTTTAGTGGAAAACATCCATGCATTCAATAGAATATATGAATTCAGGACACTCGCTGGAAAGCATAGGCAAGATATAAAACATTCATTTCTATAAAATTGAAACAATTTATCTTCCATTCTTGAGCAGATGGGAGGGTAAATTGAGGTTGATTTTTTTTTCACCCTGGTGGTCATGTTGGAGGAAATATGAGTATTCCCGCCTCCAGCACTGTTTAAAATAAGTCTCATGGTGCCTTGACTGGACTCGGCAGAGACAGAAGTCTGGTAGAGTGTCACCCCTCCTGTGGAGGGTAGACAGCACTGTAGGTGGACGCCTGTCACTCAAATGGAGAGAGCTGGCGATGAAGATGAGTTTGCTTGCCTAGGGAAGGGAAATGAATACAAGCAAGTCTGCCACCCACCTAGCGCTAATAACCGACTCTCGGAATATTACACACTTTTCATTCCTCTCTCTTAAATATTTATCCAATTGATTTATCTCCACTAGTCAGTTGTTGCTGTACAGCTTGGCCACCAATTATGTGGTCTAAGATAAGCTGATTCACCTCTTATCTTAGAAAATGGGGCTCTCCATTTTCCAATCAGCAAATGAAAATAACTTTTTAGTCACTATTTTACAAACACCCTCTTCTTTTTTTCTGGAAAAGCGTGGAATATTGAGAAGAGGATGTCCCCATGCACCAGAGGGTCTGGAAGCTGCTTGCCTAGGAAGTTTTCTTAAGTTTGGCTGTGCTTCGCTGTCTTTTGAGGGAACATATCAAAACTATACACTCAGAGGCTGAGGAGACAGCCCAGTTGATAAAACATGGCCTTGCGAACTGAGGGATCTGAGTTTGACTCCCAGAAGCCACATGAAAACATTAGCTGTGATGGCTTGTGCTTCTAGTTCCAGCACTTGGAGAGCAGAGACGGGGAATTCCTGGAGTTTGTTTGCCGGCCATTCAGTTTAGCCTAATGGGAGAGCTCCAGGCTAATGAGGGATCCTGCCTCAAAGAAGTGGGACAGTATTCTTGGAGATAACATCCTAGGTTGTCCTCTGGTCTCTACATACAAAAGCATGTGCACCCATATTTCTACACACACACACACACACAGAGGCACATACACACACAGAGACGCACATACACACACCCTATATCCCTGCTAAAAACCAAACCAAAACAACAACAGAGATATTCTATAGACTCAGGACCTTCTTCAAGACCAATGAAATTGAAATAACCAAATGGAGATGTCAGAAATGGGGTTCCAAAATGATACATGAGTAGTTGCTCCATGGACTGCACAGGTGTGCAGGAGCCACTCACTTGGTCACACCTTGCTCTTAGGTCATCTATAAGTGACCAAGAGGGTTGTAAGTGTTGTTTCTAAGAAGGGGGTCAAGGGTTTTATCCAAAATGACCCAAGAGTCAGCAGCAGCTTACAAGGGGCCTTTGTGCAGATTAGATGCACATACTGTTTGTCACAGAGGGGTCATGCCCTGGAATGTCTGTCTGCAGAGGACAAAGGACCTCTCTAAACTCAGGTGGCTGACCAAACAGTTTTCATGAAAATTGGTCAAATAAAAGGTGTTTTCACTTGAGAAAATCCTTAAGAGTGAGGTCCTGAGGTTCCAAAGCCATCTGGTGCTTGGGGGAAGATGCCGAATAAGCCATAGAGAAGATTCTGGCATGGATGGCCAGTTTCAAGTTCTGGCTTGCTCATTCAGGGAGGGGTGGCCTGTGGATTTCCAGTGGAATCAGGTTGCAGGCTGCTTCTGATGAGAAGGGACCAGGGGATTTAGGCTTCATTCCAAGAGCTTCCCTCTGCTATTCTAGCACTGAAATGAGGAGGGAATTGACAGCAGCATTGCTATGACTCCTGGAGGAAGAAGGGCAGACAGAGGCAAGTGATAAGACAAAGCCAAACAAAAACAGAAGAGGAGGGGAAAAGAGAAAACAAATAAATGGTCAACTAAATTCATTGAAACCTTTGTTAGGAATTAGTGACAACGGTTAGAGATGGGGCGAGGAGCTAATGGGAAAATAATCCCATTTGTGAATGGCGTGCCAGTGACAGGAACTGGGTACAGACAATGAGGTCTAGACTGAAGGGCAGAAGAGGGGGCAGTGAAGATAAGGCAGCAGCTGGTGGCTGTGCTGTGTGTTTTATCTGCAGGGTTGGGGGAAGGTAAATGACCTCAGTGACATAGAAATAAGCAAGGGAGTGGGGTAAAAAAGACCAGATGGTGGGATAAAGATAGGTTCCTCAAGTTTAGGAAATGTTATGTTATCAGGGTCTATAACTCTTATCTAAGTCTTTTCCAAAGAGTTTCGTAGCTGATCAAAGAAGTTCAGACAGAGCCCAAAACCCAGGAAGAACTTACAACTACACAATGGCCTCTAGCCTAGCTGTGAAGAGGTTTTTACAAACTGTTTAGGACATGGCACACTGAGGGCATGAGTGCCTGGGTTCAACTCCCCAGAACCTATGTCAAAGGCTGGCCTTTAGGGAACATATCTGTAATCCCAGCTTCAGGGAAGTGGAGACAGGTGGATCCCTGGGATTTGCTGGCCAACCAGTGGGTGACCCCCAGTGACAGGACCCCATCTCGAACAATAATGTGGAGAAGCAATTAAGAAAGAAATTTAATGTCAATCTTTGGCCTCGTGAAAGTACACACATGTGTATATGCACATACAATGTATCCATACAAGTATACACACACACACACACACACACACACACACACACACACTGGATTTTGTGGGGTTTTATGGGACACTGATCTATATTAGATTGGATTTCCTGCCTGAGCAGTAACCACTGGATAAATAAGACTGAATTCATTGCAGAAACAGAAGAACGTAAGCACCTGAGACAATGACGAGGCCATCTCAAGGCAGTGTGGACATATATGAGTTATTGAGTCAGTATGTGAGAATGTCCTGTGAAAGGTGTCATCTCGCTGGGCAGCCATGGAGAGAGGAGGCACTCTGCCACCAGGGTCATGCCTGACAACAGCTTTTAAGTCCTCGGGAAAACACCTGCTCAGTTCTCTCAGCAGGCCTTGCCCCAGCTCATGAGTTATCGCTCTGTCTTTACCCTTCAGCATTAAAGCCCAGTGCTAGTTTACATTTCTCTATTGGAGAATCTCCTTGGTGTTGCCCTCTGCAGCTGAGATGCCAGAATAAGTAATCAGACTATTATTTACCAGGAATCTCCAAAAGCATGAATTTAATCTAATTGTGGTGTTCTGAAAGATGTATCAAGAGGCCCTTGAGTACACTTTCAATTTAACAAAAAGCCATTATTATGGTCTTTCTTAATAACTCCGAAGTATCTAAATAAATTTGGGTGTCTCTTTTCTCCTCCGATATTCTCATGTAAATCAATCTCTCCTGCTTCTTCCACCCTCATTTATTGTTTTCATTTCTCATCTGTGAACATTTTCAATTTGTCTTTGCTGTCCTGGCAAACAACTATCAAATGCAGACTCTAAGAGGTGCTGGTTGTGTCATGCAGCCACAGTTATGGGAGGGCAAGGAGTTACCTGGAAAATTCCCACAGGAAAGACAAAAGACACAGTAACCATGCACTGGTTAAGACACCTCAACCCGGGGATCTCTCCCTGGTGGTTGACTGATATAGAGGGTTATCACAGGAATGCTTGATTTTGTTGCCAGCATCAAAGGCCAAGGATGTAACTTCAAACACCCCATGATTTTTTTAATAAACCATTAGAAATCTGTCATCCATAGCTTTGCTTACGTAGTCCTGGATTTTTATTTTTAGTGAAAAATTTCTTCGTATGCAATGAATTCTATAATCCTATATTCTTTCACCTGGACCTCTTCACCTGTGCAAGCTAAAGCAGCTGACTTTGCTGAGCAGATCAATACATGAACATCCCAACTTGCTTGCTATTTCCTGGCCATTGCTGACAGGACTGAGATACCAGGATTATTGAAATGCAAGTCATTAATAGACTTTAGACATAGGCCTTTTCTAATTCTTGGATATTCTTTTCTGTTTGTCTTTGGGACAGTTTCAGGAATATATTTTTCTTGAAGAATCTAGATAAATAAAATACAGAGAATATCAACAGGTTTTGAGCTTGTGTATTTGTGTGTGTATGTGAGTGTGTGTGTGTGTAAGTGTGTGAGTGTGTGTGTACAGTTATTTGAGTTCATTATAAAGGGCTCTCAAGTTACTTGTGTAGGGAGAGGATACACAAACCCCTTTAAGGATATACCCTCTATTAACAGGTCTAGGATCCTGTAAATGGGTTTTTGTGCCTGAAGCTTCGGTAAGCAAGACCTCTTTTGATAGCTAACTCTTACCCATTTTAGCTTTCTCTCCTGGCCATGTGCAAGACACTTTTAAACTAAATAGAGCTACTTCTCTACCATTCCTGGAAATTCAAGCTCCTCATGTCCCTACCTATCAAATAAAACGGTTAAAACGTCTGGCTTCTCCATGAAACTCTATTCCAGTTCTTCAAACTTACCTAAGTCACCCCTTAAGGATGCTCTCATTGACCTTTACTCAAAATCTTTCTTTTGGTAGGTCTTGGAACTCATTGCAATTGTTCATTATATACCCATTTTCCTAGGTGGACTGTTAGTTCTCCCAGAACATACACTCCACCTTGTTCCTAGGCAGACCTGAAGAGTAATGAGGTGAACATTTGCTGAAAACATGATTAAACCGAAGAGTAAATGATAGAACACAGAGACGAGAGAGCCATTCTATAAACAAATTGTCATTCATGCACACATACACACTGTACTATCATATGGACACTACATAGTTATACACACACACACAGAGACACACACACAACTGTATGAATTAGAGGCAGCCTGCAGCTCTACAAAGTTTCAGATGCAACTTCTCTGCTTTACAGAAGCATCCATTTGTAACTTTTTGTGTGAATGTCCTTTATTGACATTCTTCCTTGTCTGAAAGGCACAAATGCCTTTCTGCCACTTTTCCCTGGCATATCAACCTTAATTTCTCACTAAAGACTATTACCAGACCTGTATTTGGTTTCTCTGCCTAGAATGAACCTACTTCAGTCTTAACGTAGGTCCTATCAGAATGTTTGCAGGGAAATATCAGTACCCCTTACTCACCTTCACTGTCTAGAACATTAAACAAAAATTCCAGGAAAATAAGCTTTATCATTGATTTTTCCCATAGCGCTCCAATATGTATCATTATTTGGAAATCTGTCAGTTTTCAATTTAAGTGGCATTCTTTATATTCAAACCAATCTCAAATAATTTTTGGAAAATCATCTAAAGAAACGTGGCATTAGTTCGGTACCCTGATTGAAATCATGATGCATGGCATCTTCTACTTTTCACTTATCTTTTTATTTCAGGGGAAAAATGCATCCATTTGTCTGGCATTGTTTTATAAATATAAACTCAAGCTGCTTATCACTTCTGTTCCAATGTCCTCAAGATATTCACTCCTCTCTTTCCTCCTAATAGTTATTCTATGATTTTATTAGTGTCCACAATGAGACCTCATAGACAGTGAAGATCATAGAATAATGGAAATTAGAGATGGAAATGACAGATTAGGTGTCTTTGTCTATTTCCTGGGGCTAATGTTCTTGTCAGTCTGCAGCTCAGTGCTTTAGTCTGTCTTGTTCAAAATGACACCAGTGCTGGGACCTCTACCAATTCCCCCGGGGGCTCTTGTCTGCATCCTAAGACTGTCTCTACATCCAGCCACAGGGAATAACAAAGGCTTTGCAATTACCAAGTGAAGTCAGGCCCATCCTCACACGCTATGTCTGCCAGGCTAGGGATGGGGAGGCTTGAGCGATTAACCACCAAATCCAATCACTGCAGAGGGCTAGGCTGGATCATTTAGAGCAAACGTGAAATGATATTTTGTAGTTGTTTTCTTCGGTGGCAAGATTGCAGGCTATGAGATAGAGAGGTGGTTATCCATCACCTTTTACAACATTTAACTCGGTAAGAATTGTGGTCAGCTGAGATTCTCGGCCATCACATAAGCTAAAGTGCTGGCTCCACAGCAACTGTGCCAACCACTCAGCAGCGATGAGAGTCAGGGAGCAATGAAGAATTTAAATAGTGACTGTTGTTCTATATTCATACCTCACTTGACATCTATTAGCCAAGTCCTCTACTCTCTCACCAAACACTTTCCTTTAAAATCCTGTGGGCTGCCTATCTGCTGAGAGCACAGATTCCATTCCCATCAAGCCATTCTTTATTCTCACTAACACAAGAATTGTTATTCTCACTAACACAAGAATATGTTGACTTCCCTAGCTTTTCTGACCTGTGACTCAGATTTCCTTTTCCTAACTTCACTGACTCTTGTTTTTATCCCTCAACTTCAACCAGTTCCAGAACATTTGGCCTCTTCCATGTCTATGGGCATCTATCAAACCTTGACTAGTCATTGGCTGGCTAAGTCATCGGAGCTGAGTTCTTCTCTCCCCTTATCATAAATCACTCCCTCGGGCTCCTCAATCACTTTTATTGCTCTTCTCCAAACTCTCACCCATTTGTCACCATATTTATTGCTTTGAAAGTCAGAACTACACAGACAAGTCTAGGTTTTGTTCATCAGAATCACATAGAAGGGGTTGATCATGGACCCAGGAGTGAGAGCCTCTATGGGAATGCCAGCAATGACATTGCTTAATTTTTTTTCACTTTGTCAGGCTGCAAACACAGGATTTTCAGTCTAGGAAATCACTTATCAACAAGTTTTGCCTCGATTTCCTTCTGATTCTCCCTAGTCCACTGATTGCTATCAATAGTTAGCATTTATTGATCCTTCCCACCATTTCCCCAGTGCAGAAAGCAAACTCTCATAATTCAAAACAAGACACAAAAATTGCTTTTAAAAGTAACAAAACAAGACATACGCTGGTGATGGCTCTCTAATGATGTATGTTTACTTAATTTCATTGTCTCATAGACTTAAAACCTATTAACTTGGTAAATTTATAACATGTATGTTTTATTACAATAAAACAGTCAAATATAAACAACAATAATAATAATAGGCAATAGATAAAGTAGCTACTTTTCCCCAGTCACATGTAGTTGCAAGAACTTAAAAGTCAAACAAAGAAATGGCAACTGGGGATCAGGCACATATACTCTTTGTCAGCACAGAGCACTTCCTGAGTCTCATATGTCACACCTGCTGACAGTGCTGGCGGCAACATGTTTTGAGGCCTGTTAGTCTCTCAAAGGACCCATCAAGCTCCAAGAGAGCTACAGCAGAATCTGTATGGCTTCAAGTGTCTCCAACAAAATCACCAGCTAAGTTCTGCCTGCGGAATTCTCGTGGATGGAGGTGGAGTGGAAAGCAAGTGAAAGGCAGCTTCATTTTCAGATCCCAGCTGGAGGCTGCAGGGCTGCGAGTCAGAGACAGCATCTCCTGACTCATAAATGGAGGAATATATGGCATGGACGTCATCGGCATGACATGACTATGGAAAGGCACAATGACATTTTTACTACAGACTGTTCAGAATTCAAGCACCCATGAAGTCTACTTCTTTGTGCACAGTTACTCCCATCGTGCCTGTGAGAGAATGCAGTGACACCGAAACTGCCGACTTGCTGTCTCACTTACCCCTGGTTTGTTCCCCATTCATTCCGAATGCAAAGATGCTTGTGGACAGGATCCTTCATGTAACCTTCGTAGCACAGACATTCCCCTTAGCATCAGGGTAGGAAGAAAAGAGAAACACACGCCAATCAACTACTGTGTCGATGCTTGAGAAAAATCAAAATGATCAGATTAATCCCCGACTTCGTTAATAGCGTGAGTGATACAATACAGCCCACTGTGGGACACATGCCCCTCGCCACTGCCCTCATGAACGAATCTCCCCATTTTCTAATGCATGATGATTTTATTCTTTGAGAGATCTTAACATCTGCAAAACACTTGTGTGAAGGCGCTGCATGCACAAAGATCATCTTGTCTTTGAGGAAGGGGACATTTTATGTTTGCTTTCTCAATAACACAGCAATTAGCAAGTGATGGGTACATGTTTAAAGTCTCCATATGTGAAGTCTTTCTAAGAATCTGAAACCTAAGTAATGTTACTATATTATGCTGATAAGGGAAGTCAAACCTTGGACAAGGCATGAGACTCTAGACACGCTCAGGGCCTTGTTTCTTCCGTGAGTATGAAGGTTTTGTGAAGCTGGCAATCAATACTAACCATCAAATTACGGTTCAAAGTTAAATCATTAAAATGTTTAGCCTAAGTATGCAGCTCAGCGGTAGAGTATGCATTGCTCAACTATAAGGACCTGAGTTTGGATTCTCTGCACCCATATATAAGTCAGCCACAACAGTGTGTACTTGTAACCTTAGGTCTTGAGGTAGAGACAGGTGAGACTAGAGAACTCTACCAGAAGGGGTGAATTCCAGATTCAGTTAGAGACCCTGTGTCAATTTTTTTTTTGAAAAAAGGTATAGACAGCAATAAAAGAATAAGCTGAAGTGGATCTCCAGACTCTACGTGCACACCCAAAGACATACCTGTATACATGAGCACACACAGGATATATAATACATATACAAAAAGAAAAAAGCAAATAAAAATTTAATTGGTTTATAGAGAATAACACCCCCAAATATAAAGATATATATATGTATGTATGTATGTATCTAAGTCAATTAACAAGTTAATAGCTCAAATATATCTTTTATATTCTTCTGATTATCCTTGTTGCCAATTAGACATGAATAGTATGCTAGTAAACAGGATGTAACCATAAGAGAGTGTTGAGCACAACATTCTGATTCCCAGAATTGTCTCAACTGGAGCTGGGGATACAGCTCATTGGTAGAATACTTGTTCAGCATGCACGAAACCTTGTGTTTCATCCTGGGCATCACACAGACTAGACATGGTAGAGAATGCCTGTCATCCCAGCACCACCGGGGAAGGAGAGGCAGGAGGTTCAAAAGTTCAAGGTCATCCTCAGCTATAGAGTGATTTTAAGGCCAGCCCATGCTATATGAGACTCTGACTCAAAAACAAAAACACAGAACAAGAATACTCTCAGCTGGACATGTTGTCTAGAATTAAGGATTAATGATAAAGGAGTAGCTTCTACATTTGGTATCTGGTTACCACATAACAACTCCAGGTTCAAGCAGAGACCTATTTTCCTAATGATGTAAATACCTACCATTTGGGTAACTCATTTACCTTCTCAAATTGCTTTCGTGGTCATTATCTCCACATGAGGCTTCCATCACTTATTACCATGTGGGGACATACTGCTGACAACAGATAAAGCTTTTCTCCTTATAATGGCATATGCCACCCAAAGTCAGAGAATCAGGAATTTTCAAACATACCAGGCTGGAGTTTGAGGATATCCAAAATCTGCCTCTCAACAGATCCTCATTTCTAGAATCCACCAAACTTCCCTCTTCTTTATTCCTCCTCAATCCAGTTTGGCCATCTATACTGCAAGGAGTTCAGACTTGATGAGGAAAGTTACTATGGAAACCAACTGCTAAATCTTGACTTTAAGAGGGGTTTCGTGTAAGCACAGACTCCGACTGTTCGCTGTGAATTTTAAAGACCCCACAAGGGTGTTGGATGCCCTCCTAAGCCGAAGTGTTACAGTCTCCGCATCTGCTGTGACAGATGGCAATGAACACATGAGGCGCGGACGCTGTGGCAGTGTACATAGGAATCCAACAGAGAGACATGTCATGGCCACAGAAAAGTGCCCAGCAAGGAGAGTGCAACACGTCACAGCGGCTGCAGGAGCTATTCTGTGGATCACCCTGTAAGGGAAGAAAGCCCACTGCAAGATGTTGGCGCAGGGGATAGAGACCTCCGTACCTACTTTTGCTTGGTACCTTGGGGACAAACACCTTGAGCCGCCTTTCATGGTGAACAGGCAGAAACTTTGCTCATTTCACAGTTGAAGGACTCAGTCACAACCTCATCTAAGAATTAAGAAAGGCCTTGAAGCAAGGGCTCTTTGGGTTGACTGTGTTCACCACAGTTTGTTTTATTATAAAACCAAATTAAGGCCAGAAGCCCTGAGTCATTACACTGCTTCACGTAGTGGTTGTCTTTTATCAAATAGGATTGGCTGTCCCTTGTCTAAAAAGAGAAATGTTCATCTGGACATGGATAACACCAAATTGCCTAATAACCCCCCCACGACTGGGTGTTAGCAAGAAAGGGGCAAGCCTAGGGTTGAACAAACCCCAGGAAACTGAGAGAGAAGACTCGGAACACCCTGAAGGAAGAGGGTGCTTTGATGGATCCACAGAAGTGAACTGGGAATGAGTGTACACTCTAGGTTATAGCAACAAAATGGGGGCTGAGCTCTCCTGATTAACTGCATTAAAAAATGCCTGAGACAGAGAGAGATGGAGTGCAGAGAGGGGGGCACACAGTGACTTGGAACAAGCAAAGAAGCTGAGGCTGCATTGTCTGGAAACCTGGCCCGTGCCCCTCAGCAGCATGATACATTTTGACCTGTTTGTGTTGGCCATAGAAAGATCTGGGAAACTAGGGATTTGGGGAAGACATATTAGATAGATACTAAAACAGTCAAGTTTGAGTTTTCATGTATGCCTGTGCTCCTTGCACACATTAAAAAAAAGACTGCAAAGCTTGAAAATGGCAATGGAGGCTGTGGCCAGAACTGATGTGGCTGAGAAATGAAGCAGGTGTCTCGGCCTCAGCTGATCACATGGCAGAGCAGGGGCTTGGAGCGAGCAGGGAGGAAGCCGATGCAGCTAGGTAGTCTGCAGCCAGCAAACAAAATGAAAACAAACAACTGCAAAGTGTTCCCTTTAGAACTCAACAGGAAACGTCAGCCTAAGATGGGACCCAGTAGACACTCCACTCCACAGCCTTAAGGCTTTGTGACTATCTCAGCTAGACCAGAGATGCTCCTGAGAGGCCAGTCTGGCAGGGTGGACAAGAAGACTGGCAGTTGGCAAAAGCCCTTATCAGAAACTGAGGCTTTCAACAGTCACTCAGAAGGAAAGAGAAGAATCCTAAGCCTACCATCTAGGTTCCCTTCCAGAAGGGCAACATTAGGAGAAATATCATAAAATGACCAGACTTGTGAATTCTGGTATAGCATGCACCCTGAGCTTATAGTTCAGCTGGGCTATTAACTAGGCAGTGGTTAAGGCAGTTTGGCAACATTGCTCTAAAGTGAGGATAAAAATACTGTCACTTTGTAGTATTGTGAGGGAGTTTTGATTGTCTAAGCTTGGTGACAACATGATGAGCTCTTGATAAACACTGCCTAGCATGACTTCTCGCCACAATCATTTCCCACCTGTCATTACAAAGCGGTGGGGAGATGGACCATAGTCTGTTGTGTGAAGTCATCAGCAGTCTGAACCGAACTTAAAAGCATCCTAGATCTTCCCGTACCCGGGTCCTAGGACTGACCTGTCACAAGTTGATATCTGCTAGAAGAGGATCATAGTGCTCAGCCAAGCTGCAGGTGGCAGGTACAAACGTCTTGTCTTTACTTTGTCAAGCCCACCCACGCATAACCAGGTCTGAGGAGTTGGGATGATTAGAACATTTGTCAGTGACAGTTTACTATTGTCCAGGCTGGTCTCTGAGCTCCGCCCCTCCCATGTAACATGGTGTCAGAATGTAAGTGGAGGGGATGGCTGGAACTGAAATAACCCAGCAAGTTTCCTATAGCCCTGGTACTTTCGTAGCCCCCCCCATCTTTAGGAGTTCTGAGATCATGATGGGGGTATAGGAAGGGGGAACACAACCCATTTCCCTCCTTTAGCTCTTTTGTTCTCCCTTTGGTGTATTTGTAGCCCATCTCAAACTCAAGTGTCTAAAGCAATATCAATTCATTGTGTCATGCCTGTATAGGCCAGAGGGGGCTAATATGGGTTCACTGGGGCTAAGATCAAACTGCCTTCAGAGTAAGTCTCTACAGAGTTACGTTCCTTTCTAGAGGCTATGAGCAAGAATCTGCCTCCTTGCTTCTCCCCCTGCTAAGGGCTGCCTGCACACCTGGTTCATGACTTGTGCTTCATCTTCAAAGTATACAATACCTTGATGAACCATTCTTTCATCATGGTACTTTGACCTGTTCTCCCTTCTACTTTGGAGAAGTATTGTCATTTAATTGGGACACCCAGATAATCTAGGGTAATCTTGCCTTTGTAACACTAGCTGTTAGGCAACCTCAGTTCTAGTTATCATTTTACCTTCCTTTGGCGTGCAACATTACATACCTACAGATTGTGGGAAGGGAGATGTGGGCATCTGGCGGAGTGAGTCCATGTTTCTGTCTCTCGCACCTGGTGTTGTGGAGTCCTGTGCAGATGATGTCTAAACACACGTGTAGATTTGGGACACTTTTAGGAAGGCTGCCTAAGGGGAGCTCCAGGCACCAAAGGCTGCTCCTTCCCAGTGCCTGAGCATCTGTGTTTGTGTGCTTGTGTGTTTATGGGTACGTGTGTCTGCGTGAAAAAAAATACACAAGTGCATTTGCACAGCCCTATGAATCCATATGGGCAGAGCCCTCAGCTCGGCTGGGAAAGCACATGTCCCAACCCTCTGACATTTCCAAGTAAGCTAAGCTGGAGGATTGCAAAAAATAACGTCGACTTGACTTGGAGCCAATTCCCACACTCGGCTCTTTGGAGAAAGGCTCTAGGATGGAGTGTGGGAGGCGATAAAGTTTCTTAGTGATGAACGCGTGGGATGACCACATCATTCCATGTGCAGAGAGAAGCAGCACGGGAGGGGGGGTTCCAATTCCAGCGTTAATGAAAACCAGAAGCTCCACAGCATTGTTTCTCAGCTGCCACACCAAATGGAGATGTCCTACCTTAGCTTTGCTGTAGGCCTTGGGTTCCTATTTTTGTGACTTTCTACTTGGGAATTCATTGGTTATCACAGATACCAGGAAACCATTTGCAGGGGAGGGGTTTCCCGAAGTCATTTTGTAGGAAGGATTAGAAGTTCAACATCTGGAAGGGGCTGAAGGGTAGACAGGAAGACTTCTTTGGTACAGACAACCAACTTCCTGGCACACCCATCAGGAATGAATGCTTAGTACAGGTTACCTCCTAAAGAGCTGAATGACACACATATTGGAGTGGGCATATCTGGACATATTATGTTACCTTCGATAACCTTATTTCTGCTTGGTTTCATGAAAGGTTAAAGACAAACTCTCCTCGTAGGTAGCCAAGGGACTTTGGGAAAATTAGGCCCAGATAATCAAGGTAAGAAGGTGGCTGGTGTCCAACCCTCCCAAGCATAGAATACCCAGTCCCCTCCTTTCCATGTGTAACTGTGGGCCCTTTATTTCCTTTCAAGGCAAAAAGGAAGCATGCAAGGTTCTCTAGAGTTCTCGTTGCTCTCAGAAGTGAGTTTAACAGCTAAGATTGTCCCAAATCCTCCTAATCCTAACCAGCTGGAGAACAAGGGTACCAGAGGCCAGCTCTGCTACATGGAGAGTTCCCACCTCTGTGACAAGCTCTTTTTAATTTCTTCCAAGCGTGCTAGCTTTTGGGCACGGTGCACAGCCCATCTGTTTGGTTTGGTGTTTGCCTTGACAGCGTAGGAGGAACGGCGAGTAAGCACCATCTTAGACATCAGATGTTGAAAGTGCTGTACTTTCTCCTCCATATGGGGACCTAGAATCTCTGTCATGGGCCCACGTAAAATAAGTTTAAAACCTAAGAACGTGAACTTTATATGTCACAGTTACCTGTTACTTTCTCAGAGAGATTCAATAATAAAGTACCCAAAACGCACATTGTATATCTTGGGCCACATCTGTAGAAAGTCCTTGCTGAACACCCTGCCTCTCAGAGTTACACATGGTAGACAAAGATCTTGAGGATTTGGCTCATGACTCCTTCCTTTATTCCATAGTATTACACCACTTCTCCATGGAGATTCTACCTGTGATACTCCAGTTCCTGAAAACGGTCTTTGTGTAGAGGCCACTCTTTATGAACCTCTTATTATGGTTTGAATGTAAAATTTTGTCTATAGGCTTCCATCTTTAAATACACGGTCCCCAGTTGGTGGCAGTGGAAGGCTGTGGAAACTTTTGGACAGGAAGTTTAGCTGGCAGGTGTAGGGCCATAGGAGAAGAGGTTTAAAGGTTCTAGGCTAGCTCCACTTGCAGTGAGAGCTTGTTTCTGGTCCATAAAGATGTAATAAGCCATGCCACCACTCCCGTCCATCTCAGGAAAAACCCCATATACCAAGCCTTCCCTGTCAGGATGGACTGTGTTCCCTTCAACTACAAGCCAAAATAGATCCTCTCTCCTCTAAGTTGCTTCTGTTAGATATTCTGCCATGATAACCAGAAGAGTAAACTCTTTCTCGCCACACAAGTATACATCTTTCTGGCATAGAGACCCAGGCTCCTGAGCATGCGTGCTCCCAGGGTAAGGCAGCAGCAGCACTTCACACCACCTGAATCCGAGCCTTACTCAGAACTACCCTCGCCTTGCTTGATGGAGTAACACACTTAAACACATCTACAGTCTTTGTGCAGTGATCTATCTCTGAGATTCATTGGAAGAAAAATAATGTCCCGTGTGCCCTACATTTCCTTGTGGAGAGGTTTGCTTTAATAGTACTTATAAAAACAAAAAATTGGGAGCCTTCTAACTTTAAAGTAATGAGACTGTTTAAATGAGCTGTGATACAAATGCACAATGCAACAGCAAATGGCCATTAAAATGTTACCGAGGATTATGATTATGGAAAATTCATACCATAGAATATTAAGGATACAAATTCAGGAAAACTCAACTAGACTTACTATGCTTCCAGGAAATCTTTTTAAAAATATGTATTGGCTAGTGATGGAAAGAAAGGACATAAAAAGTTTTAAAGTGATTTATCTAGGAGACAGAAATACAGATGATTATCATTTCCTTCTATACTATTTTTATAATAAACATAAATTAATTTTGCAATTATAAAATGGCTAATCCCAGTAGGTAGATAATGACAAAATGGGCAGTGGAGGTTGTTCCAAACTGTCCTTTCCATAATAAGGCTGCAATTAAGATCTTGTCCAGGCTCCTGCCAGACTATTGCAGGTTTTTATGCTCAGTGGCTCAACACATGGTGATATCTATGGGCGGTCTACTCATGAACAGTGGAACTGGGAGAAATGATTTGAGTTTCAAGGGAGTGATTGCAAAAGGCATGCTCTCTCTGACAGTTACCCGCTTCCCGGTGCTCCCGCCTACCAGTTTCGGGGTCACATTGGTGTTCACAAGGGTCCAGGAGCCGCCGGGCACAGAGGTCCATGGCCCAGGGCCCACTGGAGTTCTGCTGCGAGAAGAGAATCACTTGGGCAGGGTTCAGCCAGTCACTGGCATCCAGCTGGCTTCCCTCCAGCAGGATGAAGCGGCTCCCTACAGGGTGACACAGAAGAAACGTGTCTGCGGATGCACACACAATACATAGGTGCAAGTCATCAGAGACAAGCGTGTCCTAATCCAGGACCATTACACTCACCAGTCTTTGCCTACCATTCGTACTAGTGTGAGGGATTGGCAGATGGAGGTTCTGCCATCACAATGACTGCTGGGAGGCCAGAGAAATTAAACCCTTCCAGCTTTACCCTCCCCCACTGCTGCGCCTCGTCCCATATTGCTGGAATGTTCCTCAGGGATAGAGGGACAGAGTGGCTCTGTGCTGACCATGGCATGGCTCCATCAGACTTAGCCACAAGGCGTTGGCATCGGGTCAGGTAACAATGACCCACGGCCTGTCGTGGCGTGCCCTAAAACAGCAGGTCCTCAGATGCTGTGAACACGTTCCCCACCTGCTTCCAGCCTTGCAGCAACCAGAGAACAGACATTAACAAGTCAATTAGGTGCTTTGGGTTTAAATGACTCAGGGACTCTCAGAACCTATGGTACTCCCTCACTGCATTGGGGTTCCCCTGGATGAAAGTAAAGTCTTACTTTTGAGGTCTCGGTTTACAGCAAGTTTATACAGTAAGCAATCTCTCACCTTGGAGAAGCAAACCAAAGCATGGCTGAGCCTTAAACACCTCGACTGGCCCAGTTAGCTTTTCCTTCCTCGGACACTAAAGGACTGTGGCATCCATCCACCTGTAGCCAGTGTGCTTTTGCATTTCTCTATGATCGTAGAGAACCCATTCAGTTTGTTATTAGCTCAATTTTTTAGGTCATTGGTGGACAATCTGACTGTAACCTCTTCCTTCCTGTTTGGAGCACATCCCTCTTCCCCACGACAGTGGCCCTTGTTTGGCCTGTCCTCTGCCTAGCCTGAAAACTGCCCACTGAAGAAGCTGTCACCTTCTTGGCGGAATGAGCTCACCATCAGCAATCAGGTGCTCGGGGACATGAAGGGTGATTTTGACAACAAGAGGGCAGCTGACGTGAGAGGAGCACACGAGGCCAATCACACAGCTGGTGACGCTGATCAGGGTCAGGGTAGTCTTATTCACAGGACTTCGGGGAGAGCCCACTGAAAGCAAGACAAAAACAGGACACGGTGGTAAAAATCCCATCACTGACTGTCTGACTCAGCCTTCTGCTGGCAAAAAAAGCGTGTCTGGCAAACCTAACTCCCAGTCATCAGAAAATATCTCCGCTATGTGACCTCAGGAAGCTTCACTGGGGACATCACCTGTTGAAGAGGAAGTGAACTTGGCCACCTGGTGGCCTTCAAGGTCAGCAGTGGTGAGCTGAGTGCAGATTCTCTATGATTTGACTGGGTCAGGCTCACAAGAGGTCCCAAAGGGGACATCTCTCCCTCTCCTTCCCTAGCTGAGTTCAAAATTCTTGGAGGCAAAATAGTTTAATCGCTGTAGTGCAATCTCGTTGCTGTTTGCAGAGGGTGCTCTAAACCCAGGCTCCCACAGTGTAAACCCAGGCTTCCAGGAGCAACTTCCTCAACTAGAAGAGCATGCACTTGTTCTATAGGTGTGCAATGATTCTGTCACACCAGAATCCTCTCCTCTGTCCAGACACCACTGGAAGAAGTGGAAATGGAAGAGCTTACTTTGCTCCTTTGGTGGGGGGGGGGCTGGATTTTCTCTTGCTTTTGGACAAAGTGGTGGCAAGCAGAGGGTTGATGCAGAGGGCGGTACTTGGAGGCAGGATATGTGTGAGAGGGTGAGAAAGCAAGGCAATGGAATGTATAGTCTTTTAGGGAATTTTCTTATTTATGTTAATATTTATTATTAATAGTAATGTAAGTCCAGTTAGGGGAGGAAGCTGTGCTAAGTTTCTCTGTACATTATTTCCTGGTAAATCCTTGTCTGTTCATAATACACCCCTGTGAGCCTGGAGAGGGACTATCTACTTTGCAGAAGAGGGAAATAAGTCTCAAGTAGAGGCCCTAATTGTGACAGCTAACACTTACGAAATGGTCATTATATGTCAGGTACCTGTGCTCAGAGCTCTACAGAGCTCACATCATTGAATAACAATTGAGGCTTCAGGCTTCATGAAGTAGCTGTCATAAGAGGCTGCAAAGTGTGTCCAGAGCCAACTCTCTATAAAGGACAGAGCCTGTGGAACTGCTGCTCTCAGGAAACACGGGGATGAGTATGGGACTCAAGACCGCCCATCTATCAGTGTGTGTGGTCCCCCGAGGGACTGTGGGGAGGGCTGTTGGGAGGATGAAATGCAGAGGCTGCCAATAGCCTCTGGTTCTTGCGAGTTGGAGAGGTGCTGTTCACACTGGGATCTTTTCAGCGTGGAGTCCATTTCCTCACACTGAAAGATCCACCCAGCCCAGCCTCAGAAGCAGAGCCACCAACAGCCAACACCTTCTGGCACCAAAATGCCACATATCCCAAACTACACCTGTCATATTTCTCAAAACCCAGCTTCCTGTCCTATTTCCATTGTTCAGTTCTCAATTCAAACAACTCTATTATATCCAGCTCTCTCCTGGCTTGCTCACAGGACATACTTTCTCACCGCCAAGGCCTTTAATTGTGTGTGTGTGTGTGTGTGTGTGTGTCTTCATTTTGTTTAAACTTTCATCTCCATTCTCTCATCTTACATTAGGATTCTAGGGAGTATCTGTCTCCCCCTCATAGACACACCCCGGCTCTCAGCTAGCATCTCTACTGCCTCAAGAGGAGACCTCCACATAGCACAATTGACAAGCTAACACAGCAGTCCAAGACTTCTCGTCACAACAGGGTCACGGCTTCCTGGATTCTGCCGACTTTTCAACTTCCTTTTCTATACAACCCACAAGCACGCACCCTAGACTTTACCGTAGTAAAGCTGTTTCTCAGCTTTCTCATCAGACCATCCCTTCCATGCCAGTGACTCTGCACATATTATCTCCTTTCCACAGAAGGCCATTTTGTCACCTTGTCATCC
>LOJH01009851.1:7182-25684 GCA_001685095.1 Ellobius talpinus
GGGGAGGGGAGTGGAGGGGAGAGGAGAGGAGAAGAGAGGAGAGGGAGCAAAGAGGGAGAGGAGAGGGAGAGGTAGAGGGAGAGGGAGAGGAGAGGAGAGGGGGAGGAGAAGAAGGAGAGGAGAGGAGAGGGAGAGGAGAGGAGAAGGAGAGGGGGAGGTGAAGAAGGAGAGGAGAGGGAGAGGAGAGGAGAGCAAGAGGAAAGGAGAGGAGGTGGGCAAGGCCAGCCTTTTATAAGGTAATGGAGCAAATGTGCACAGAGAATGTTCAAAGTTCCTACAGCTGAGGTCATATCTTGTTAGGACCCCAAGGGCAGGCCAGTACAGATGCCTGAATACTAACATTTTGATTTTCCATTCTTTCAAAAAACGGTAACCTCAAACAAGACAACACTCATTTCCCTCAAGGTATAGCCTTATTACCCATCTCTTCGCCTAGCAAGACCCTACAAGTGAGGTAATTGACAGATAAAGTATAACTGGTGGTGCATTATAGTAAACTATGAAATAACTACTAGAGCTCTATGATTTCTTCAAGCAGAACTACACAGAGAACTTGTGAACAATGAATATTATGGTTGTAGGGTATAAAGGTTGAGGTGGAAAAACAAAGCATAAAGTTGGGTGAGAAGATGAATAGTTTAGTTGTTTGACTAAATATGTATCAACAGATCAATTTTGGGAAGATTGTCAAAACACACTTGCAGGAATGAATGAAATTTCATCTGGTTCCTCTAGGAACCAAGAAAGGAGAACATGCCTCATGATCTCATTTGGGTGTTGTAGGCAAAATATTTTTTATCAAAATGTATAAATCTTTCCATTTAGTAAGTATAATCCAAGGAGTTGCTGGCTTTATGTTGGTCTTACAAGAAGAAAGGCTTTAAAACAGACATAGATTGTTTTACAAGTTGCTCTGCTATGTTACTCATATTCATCATAATGAATATGGTACTTGATGAAATTCTCAATAATGGGAAAGGATGCTGTTTGACGTCTTTGGCAGGTTTTTATATATGTCCCATCGTGGAGAACCTTTGAAACAAGATAACTGTTCATCTTTCTAGATATGGTGCTTGGCCTGCATTCATAGAAATTGAATGTATAAATATAGGCCACCAAGTTTGCTGTGATGAGTTTCTTGTCATGAAATGAATATAAGTACATGCTCAAAACTGTCTATCATCAAATGGAAGTAAGCATATGCATGGTGGGGTTCATGCAGATTTAAAAGGCAAATAACGTGAGTCACCCAAATATTCATGGTTCCTACATCTAATAAACTATATTTTATCTCTTAGAATGAGGCTATTGCTTTAAGAAGTGTGCCCTACAGTGAACTGACATAGAAAGATAAGACTCTGGACTCATTTTATTACTCATTTTGAGATTAAATACCATGTTCACTATCTTATAGCCGATGTCCTCCAACATAGGACAATGGGATATCATTTTGAAGATTCAGTTACAGGACCATCTAGGTAGCAGTAACATGCAGTACTGGAATGGGGTCCTCCAGAAGACCACATATGCTCCAAATCCATGGCCATCATATAGTGTTATTTCTCTGAGTCAGGATTTGTAGGTTCAGAAATAAAGGGCTGGAAATGATAGTGGAACCACCTGTAGTGATCCACTTAATAAAAGTTTTACTTCCTATTACCATGTGTTTTATATCCTACTGGACTAGAGGCTTTTGTTTCTAGAGAAAGTAATAGAATGCCTTCTGCCAAGAGATACTATAATCATTCTATTTGGGTTCCTCATGCCTCTGAATGAACAGTGAAAGAAGAATTATTATCCTGGCTAAAGCCAGTGATTCTCAGGGACTCGATTGCTAGGCTATAATTCAGGTACAGAAGAGCTTGTGTGGAATATTGGAAGCTCCTTAAGGAAAGTGACTTATAATTAAATTCAGTGTGAAAGTACAAGCCAATCCAAGCAGGACTACTCAGACATTTTGAAATGATATTTTATGTCAACCTACTAGTTTAAGAACTATGACCAGCTATGGTGCTTGGTGAAGACTAAGAAGGATAGGTAGAAGAAGGTGGTTACAAGTGTCAGCTGCAACTTCAGGAGTAGTTAAAGAGCAAAGTGTAACTAATGAGTGTGATATAACAAATACACATGTATATATTCACATAACAGGAATACCTTTCTTTTTTATCTTCTCTTATCCTTTTACTATGAAAACTAAGATGTGCTGACTTTTTATACGCAGAGGGCCTGGTGCAGAGAGATCCGTGTCAGCCCTGTGCTTGCTGCTTCCAAGAGGTTCTCAGATGTTTCAAAATGGAAGAAACGTCTGCATTGCCCTTGTGTATGTGAATCTGCATGCAAGTCACAAGTTTCTTGGGGCCCACACCCTCGGCTTAGTCTCAACCAGTGAAGAGAGTTTGTTGGGACTTGGAGGCACATAAATGAAGGTACCTCTTATCCTTAGGTTTGATGGTAAGACCCCTCTTTGGGATTCTGTGCCACTGTACCAGTGGGCAAGCAGAGTTCAGGAAACTCCTTCTCCAGTGTTCGACGTCTATGCAGGTCACAGGTGCCCAGCCCCCTCACTGCCTTTTTCTTTTCTTTCTTTTTCTTTCTTTCTTTTTTTTGTTGGGGGTGGGGTTTCCAAGACAGGGTTTCTCTGTGTAGCCGTGGCTGTCCTGGAACTCACTCTGCAAACCAGGTTGGCCTTGAACTCACAGAGATCTGCCTGCCTCTGCCTTCCGGGTGCTGGGATTAAAGGAGGTGCAGCACCACCTCGCCACCCCAACCACTAGTGGCCCATTTTGTTTTTCAAACTGTATTTTTGCAGAATGCAAGAAATGTGGAGTTCACTGGGACTCTTCAACTTACAGTCCCACTGTCCCACTGAAGGGCATTTTGACTTCTTGCCTAGTTTGTGATCAAACAATGCAAGGTTGTCCCCCTCCCAGCCCCGGTTTTCTGAGACATGGTTTCAGGAACTCACAGAAATGAACCTGCCTCCCAAGTGCTGGGATTAAAGGCATGCATTAAAGGTGGTGCTGGCAGAGGCAGTGGCATACACCTTTAATCCCAGCACTCGGCAGGAAGAAGCAGGCAGATCTCTGAGTTCCAGGCTGGTCTGGTCTACAGAGCGGGTGCCAGGACTGTCAAGGCTACACAGAGAAATCCTATTTCGAAGGGGTGGAACAGGGAATGCATCACCACCCCTAGTCTCTATTGTTGTTTCTTTTATAAATTTAACATCCAGTATCTCTGGATCTCCTGGCCTCTATTGTTGCTAAAGGACTCAAGTACTTTTCCACGTCCTCACGTCTCCTTGAAGACAAACCTCTGCTTTATTTTGATATACCAGATATAGGAAAATGCTAGAAGTCTCCAGCCCACCACTTTCCTCACCTGATTGTGCTCTTTGAAATAACCCTTTAATTTTTTGACTAAAATAACACATGTAATTATATCAAGATTACCCACATTTCTCATTGTACCTTGTTCTTTTTGCACAAAATCTAAAATAATTTGAGCTGACAAATACGCCTATTTCTTTCCAAGAATTTTATAATGTAACCATTGGGTTGATGTCTTTGATATATTTAAGGTTAAGTTTTGAATGCGTGTCAGGTGGGCATTTAGCTTCATTCTTTTGTACATGGATGGCCACTAGTCGCAGCACCATCTGGCAAAAACACCATTCTTTTTAGCCTTGCTTGGTACCTTTTCAGAAATTGTCCATAAAAATAACAGCTTGTTTCTAGGTTGCTGATTTTATTTCATTAATCAATGTCCATCATGCACCATTTTGCTCATTGTACTTCTGTACTAAATGTTCATATCTGGAAAAATAAGATATCTTGGAAAGGTTTTGGCTATTCGAGTTCCATCACTTTTCTATGACCTCCATATCATCTTGGAACTTCTGAAGGCAATGTGAACTCNTATCATTGGGTTCAAGAAGTCCATGACTACTGTTTGTAGTTTTTGCATTCCTTCAATAGTTTTAAAGCTCTAAAGGGCAATGAGATACAGCGTTTTTAATGTCCTTGCTCAGAATGTATTAATTGTGCATGGAATAGAAATAATTATCAGTGTATTTGTGATTAATTTTTTTCCAGATCCCTTGCTTCTGGGGCAAGGGCTAATTTCAGTGTTCAGAATCAAATACATTTCACACCTTTTAAAAATATTTTTCAGCTTTAACTATTACTTGAACAAATTATATATATATATGCTTATTGTTGCTTTCGGATATGCTGTGTACTTAGAAAAAAGTACTTTTCCATTATTATAATTCAGAAGACAGAATTCTCCTTTTTATACCTCTGTCTTACAGTTGTTATAATACATACACAATTTTCCTGTGAATCTCTAATCCCTCCCCAAACCCTTGTTGGCAGTATTCCTGGTCTAGGCTCTGGCACTTTGGAGGACTAATCCGGGGACCTGCTGTGTCAGGCAAGTGCTTTAGCATTCAGCTACATCATTTGCCATTTAAACCCCTAATCATGAACAATTAATGAGCAATTTATTACTATGTCAAGTGTAAGAATACGCAATTAAAGTTTTACCATATTATGTGTGATTTTACCACACAATGCCTATAAATATTTATAATTAGGATACTCACTGTATTTAATTCTGGCCATTTAAGAAGTAGCAAATTAGAAAAACAAGCCCACAAACCATCTTGACCAAGAAAATAGTTAAGATGTGGAATCCAGGATAAGGATTACTATGGCAGGCCATAATACAGCATAAATCAACCGTCAGTTAATGTCACTTACTGGCAAGCTAACTCTTAAGTTTTCACCTACCCATGCCTTTCCTGCCATAGTCACACTACCGTGATGATTAGATGGCCATCTGCAGAAAAAGGTCAAATTTGGGGACTAATTTTAGAAATATTTTATATTTAGAATTTTCACATAATACTTAATTCAAACTCAAAATTTAGTAGATAATAGTCATATAGCTATAACACAGCAACAAGACAAAATTTATTTGGACATTAATGCATTTATGCAACTTTAATATAATACAGCAAAGACTGGGTGTCAACAAAAGAGAGCAATGATTGGCTTCTGCAGGACCATGTCAAGGGCTTGCTTTGGTGAGTTTACCATGATCCACACACACCATGGCCTTCAGTCCTAGAAGTATACAACCCGATCTTGCCCACGTCCTAAATTCATCCAAATTCTGGAGGTGAAATCACAGTCATTACATCATAATACTGAAAGATATAAAAAGAGAAATATATTCATTTACAATGAGAAATGCAATTATACGGGTCAAACACGTGTTCAGAAGGCAATGCTTCAGATCCCCTTCTAAGCAGGCTATAGGAGAACTAGATCATAGGGTACTGATAATCTGCTAGTGCTGGGAACCTAGTGTGTTTGAATGTAAAAAAAAGCTTTTGTGTCAACGAGATCAGATGTCCCTACTACCCTTAGTGTAATTTTCTCCCAGAGAATTGCTGGAATGCCTATTTCAGCATCTCTTGCTTTCCTAGGACCAGTGCTGCTTCACTGCCTTTGACTACCTTCTTAGGTTCTTTAGAAAATTCATATTTAAACAACATAAATAGAAACCCTCTTGTCACCAGACTTTTACCATTCCTCAGATTTCCCTCTATCTTCAGATAAAAACATCAGCATCAATTACTTCTTTACCACCGTCTACGTATGTATGTATGTACACATACATGGTGGTTACAATACAGTATTTTAGATTTGGAGTTTGGAATATGAATTACATCATCAATTTATATACTTCTTCACTAATTTTTTTACCCATTTAAGTTCTAGCTGTTTTTCTTTTTGTGATAATATCTCACTACCACTGTACAGCCAGGGATAGTCTCAAACTCAGAATTTCCCTCCTGCCTGTTTCCCAAGTGCAGGGATTATGGGTGTGTACCACCATGCCCTGCTCCCTTAATAAGATTTCTTTATAAAAATTGACTTGTCTCACTATTTCAGTTGTCTCATTATATTATATGGCAATATTACCTATTAAATTATTCCTCTGTTAAATGGCATCAAGTGTGATTGCAACTTTTACTTATGAAAAACAATAAAGTCGATTATTCTTATATAGGGTCACTTTCATAAACTCCACAAATGAAAGACAGGTCAAAATATATACCTGGAAAAATGCTGATGCTGTTAAAACAATCTTTCAACTGTTTATACTTTCATTGTATGTAATTCACATACTATATATTTGGCATTATCATTTATAAAACTGAGGATTATGGAGAATTCATCTTTTTGTGTGTTTATAGGGTGTGTGTGCATGTGTGTGTATGCATTCACATGTGGGTGTACATGTTCCATGATGTGCATATGTGTGTCAGAAGATAATCTCGGATGTTGGTTCTCACCTTCCACCTTGTCTGATACAGGGGCTCTCTGTTGGTCACAGGTGCAGAGGCCAGGCTAGCTGGCCCACAAGCTTCCAAGGATTCACCTCCCATCTTGCCGTAGGAGTGCTGGGATTACAGATGTGTGGTTCCACACCCAGTTTTACCTGGTTTATGGGGACTCAAACTCAGGGCTTCACACTCATGCAGCAAGCACTTTACCCACTGAGCCATCTCCCAAGAATTTTGACTACTACAAATAGAATGAACTAATAGTGAATTTGTAAAATTGGGGATTTCCCTCCTGTCTGTTTCCCAAGTGCTGAGATTATGGTATACAGCACCACACCCACCAAGTTCACTTCATAAACCTTCTTTATAAAAACTGGCTTACCTCAATATTTTATTGGTTCACAATATTACTTTACTTTATATGACAATGTTAATTTCTTTAATCATTCAGTTGTTGAATGGCATTGAGTATGATATAGTTAGTACAAAGGAGAAGTTCCACAACAGTTGATTTATGACAGAATGGGAGTGGCTCCTGTTTGTATGTTCAGTTTTGGTTTCAACAGATTCAACTGCCGTTTGACTTCCAGTAAAGAATGCACAAATTCATTCATCGTGGTTGACCATATACATTCTGTCTTCCAAGACCTGTCCATTCTTTTAATTCATGTTTTTGTACTAAAAGACAGGACATCTGATATGCTATTAGAAGTAATTAATGAATTATTCATTATACACATTTGTATGTGTGCATTAATGTAACCGGAGTGTGTATCAACTGTCTTCATATTTGTTTATGATTTCTCTCTTTATATACAATCTTGAAAGTTTCATTAAAATTATTTTAAGATAGGCATAGTAGTAAAGGATAAAATATAAAATGTATAAAGACAAGATTAGAAGCTGGGTGTAGTGCATACATGCCTGTAATCTCAGCATTTGGGAAGTTGAGACAGGATAATTAGGCTGGCTAAGACAGACCCTATGTCTAAAAAAACAAGAGAAAGAAAAGTTTAGTAAGTTTTTCCCAATAAGTCTCATTTCTAGTCTCTGCAAGTTGACAGATGTAGTCTAGAGTACATGCTCCACATTTTTATAAACATCATAAACAGATATATTGACAAATATGTAGGCTTCCCATTTGTTTATGTAATTATATAATATACTATTATATAATGAGTTTATATAATATACACTATTATGCAATGTTTTCATTACTTATTTTATATTTAGTATATACTATAGATTTAATATGCTCTTTTGAATATGTATATAATAGTATACCACAAGATTTTACAACTTAATAATTCTATAAATAAAGGGCATGGAGTATCTTTCCAATTGTTTTCCTTTTATTGTTTTTTGAGACAGGGTTTCTCTGTCCTAGAATTCACTCTATAGACCAGGCTGGCCTCAAACTCAAAGAGATCCATCTGCCTCTGCCTCCTGATTGCTGGGAATAAAGGCATGTGCTATTACCAGCTGGTTCCAAATGTTTTCATAAATATCCAAATATATTCTCAGCCTGTTGGTATATGAGGCAAACCAAATTTCAAGTTTCCCCAAGTATCTACCTGCCAGGAAATGGATCCCAAACTCTGTTGATATTTAACTCCCTTGTATAAATTGGCATCATATTTCCATATAAATGACATGCATGCTTACATTCTCATATATAAATATCATAGATTACTTGCAATGCCTAAAACAATATAAATGCTATGCAAATAGTTGTTATATTGTTTAAGTAGTCATATAAAATAAGTCTACCAGCAAAACAATCATAGATTCACTAATACAGTATAGGACAAACACAGCAACAAAAGGACATTTGAGCTAACTGAGGCTGGAGCTAACTGAATCCACCAACACAGAGCCTTTGATGGAGGGCCAACTGTGCTCTCTTAAAATAGGTATAATAATCCATCCATTCTCTATATGTCTCTAAATGAGACAGACCTCAGAGAGAACTAGTAGCTCTTTTACTTTAAGTTTATGAAACACAAAATAAACATTAGATAGCTACGTATCAGCACAATTATGAGGTTATATAAACAATTTTTTTAAAAAAATTGCCTTTAGCTCTTTTAAATCTAGTATTTCAAGTTCAAAAATAAATTATAAGCAGGATGTGGTAACACATGACTGGAATTCTAGCACTTGGGAGGTAAATGTAGTCAGATCAGGAGAGTGAAAGCAACCCACTGTGGTGAGTTCCAGGCAAGCCTGGGCTCCATAGCAAGAGGCTATCTAAAAGAATTTATACTTAAAATTCCATTAGAGACCTTAGTAAAAGCTACACTAACCTGCTAAATAGATTTAAATTTTCCTTTCAAATATAATATTTTACAATATAATACACTGGGTCTTGTATTTATTTTAGGAGGCGTTTTGGTGCTATGAAACAAACCCAGGGACTCATACAAGACAGACATATTTTCTATCAATGAACTATATGCTTAATGTATGATGCATTGTTTTATGAACTAATATTTTTCTTTGTTTTTCAAAATGTCTATACATTTGCAAACCAATAATCCCTAGAGAAACAGTACAGAAAACAAGCAAAGACAAAAAGTGTTAAGAAACACATTGTGGCTGATGGACAAGTGAAAAACTTTCATTTGTACCAAGTAAATGTTAACTTACACAGGCAATATAGACAAGTCAAAGAAAGTCATCCTTTCCTCAAATAGGAAAAGCATAAATGCACACAAAATATAAGGAGTGAAGGAAGTAAAGAATAAGATGCACACTTTAGTATGATTTGAAATGGTAGGACAAAAACCATAAAAAGATGCAGAGAGATTACAGTTAATTATTTTTGAAAGAGATTGTGCAGCATTGAAAGGGGGAATCCCACCATTCACTTGTCTAGACCTGCAAGTCTCTCCCTCCTCTTATCTTTCACAGCTGAAGTGGTGGCCTTGTATATAGCACAAAACTTAGGAAAAGTCGCTCAGTGGTTGATGAATGACAGACATTTGCTACTATTTGTGAGTTTGGTTTTGGACTCATCATATTTAATTGTTCTAGTAAAGAATGCGCAGAACGCTTATTTTTCAATTCAGTCCACAGAAAAATGCCAGAATGCATTGAGAGGACAACTCTCAAATTTGTCAAGAAGCTCCATGCATTCCCAGTGTGGCCTATGCCTCTAAGGAGGTACAACTGAAGAGAAAGCATTGGTTATATTGAAGAAAATACCAGCATTGCATGGCATAGTATTCTATATGCACTTAGTGTTCTAGAGACCCATCACCTCCAAAGGTGAAACCCTAAAACAACACAGGTAGCAGAATGGAAGCCATTGAACCTTAACATTAAATCATGTGGGGTTAGGTCATTGGCCAGTGACTTAGGCATTGGGCCATTGATACTGGTATCCTTTGTGAAGATCAGCAGTGTGACCAATCCTGAGAGCTACAGGCATGCTGGACCGGGTCGCTCCTTTCCTCACAGGAACACTGGTGGGAGGCGGGGACACAACAGTAGAGTGGTTAGGCATTTTTACTCTGAAGTTCCAGGCCTCTGCCGGTGGGAGCCTACCACCATATCTGCCTCTTCCTTCTCAGAGTGCTCCCAAGCAGTGGAAGCAAGGTGCCTTTCCTTCTTGTGGTAAGTCCAGTTAAAGTGTCAGCCAGGAGGTATATGCTACTGGCATTTACTCTGTGCTTTCCACTGATGGGCACCACTTACACTTTCCTCTGGATAGTCACAGATCACAGCTAAAACTCTTTCCTTGCCCATCTATTGATGTGGTCCTCGAACCTTTCCAACCTCTAGGAAAGACCAAGAAAGTGCTGAGCAAGAGGCTAAGAAACTGGGGACTAGTGGGCTAGGGGCCTCACAGGAATCCTGTTCAAGCAGCAGCTTGACTTTCCCCTCCCTTTGGCCCTCTCAGTTTCCCTTGGTTCCTGCTCTTCCAAGAAGAAAAAAATTTAGAAAGTTAAAACACACACATGTAGTTCCCTGTGGCCCCATAGGAAGATTCAAGTCATAGTCCAGCTCTCCACAGCAAAAGGTGCTGGTCCCAGTACTGGCTTGATCATAATTTTGCTGCAGGATTACCTTCTGACAGGCCTGTGAATTCAGCTGGGGACCATACCGTAACCTTGAGCCGAGCCAAGCAAACGGCCAGGAAAGATATCCACAGAGTAGAAGACACAAGTGTCTCTTATATGAGCACCAGGCAGCTCACCCATGTTCAGAGAATGGACTGACCATCACCAGAGAGCCCAGAGAAGGCCACCAAATAGCTCAAAGGCTCAAGATCTCTCTTTAGAGCATTTCTTTCTGCCCTGTTCTGTTCTCTAACCAATTAGGGGTAGGCCAGAAGGGAAAGAATGGGACATGGAAGGTGAACAGGGGAAATACTTGGTCAGCTCACGCTAAGGGGATGTTTCCTGGCTCCAGAGCTTTGGAATGGGCAATAACTCACATATTTAGTGAAGAGATAATAGGAACTCCCTCCTTACTGAAAAGGGTCATAATACCAAAAGGCCTCTTGTTGATCTGAGGCCCCTCTAATAAGTACAAGGGCACTGATCCAGCTGTAGGCCTAAAGGACCTAAAGATAGTAAAAGATGAGTCTGAATTGTACCCTTGTTTTGTCACCAGCACAGTTTAATGGGACAGAGATGGCACCAAGGCCAACTGTGTATTTCAATATAATAAAAATAGTAGTATTTTATTTTACCCTAGGTCTCTGGGCTATCTAGTCTCAAGTCACACAAGAAGTATTGGGTATGGGTTCCATCTCATAGAGTGGGCCTTAAGTCAAGCCAGACACTGGCTGGTTACACTCAGAACCTTTGCCATAAATGATTGCACTAGTGTATCTTGAAGCCAGGACAGATTGTAGATCAAGGATTTTATGGCTGGGTAGTGGCTGGGTTGATTTTAAGTTCCTCTTTTGGTAGCCTGTAGAGTGCCTTCCTATATCAAAGACACTGGAATGGAGGCACCAGCTAGACCTCTCCATGTTCAATGGGTTGTGTATGTTGTCTTCAGCAATAGGCCCCACTGTCAGTTTGTGAAGAGCAACTTATTCTCTTAGCAACAGCCTGGGTTGTTTAGGGGTTTCCATGGGACCTCTTCTACTGGTCTTTTTTTTAAGAAGGGATAAAATGACTCCTAATGGTATTCTGCTACACTCATAGATCAATACCTTACCCAGCCATCATCAGAGAAGCTTCCTCCTGTAGCAGATGGGAACAAATCCGAGACCCACAGCCACACATTACGGGGGGGGGCGTTGAACACACAGCCCTAATGGGATGTCTCCATCAAATCCCTCCCTCAGAGCTCAGGGAACCCCATGAAAATAGGAGGCAGAAAGACACCAAAAGAACAAAGCCCTCTAAATCAAGTGAGCAAAGGTCATATGAACTCACAGATACTGAAGCAGAATGCACAGGGACTGCACGGGTCTGCACCAGGTTTTCTGTGTATATATTATGGCTTTCAGTTCAGTGTTTTTATGGGATTCCTGAGTGTGTGAATTGGTGGGTCTCTGACTCGTGTGCTTTGTCTCGGAATCATTTCCTTCTGATGATTTGTCTTATCCAACTTGGATGTGATAGCTTTGTTTTGATCTTATTGTATTTTCTTTTGTTATGTTGTGATCTCTTAGAATAAGCCTGTTCATTTCTAGTGAGAGAAAGGGAGTGGATCCAGAGGAGAGGGCAGGTGGTGAGGAGCTAGGAGGAGTAGAGGAATGGGAAACTGTATTAGAAAAAAGTATTTTCAATAAAAGGGGAGAAACAAGCAGACCCAGCAAAGTTCTGTTGTCCACACCACTGTTCACACCACCGTTCACAATCCACAAGATGGAATTTAGCAACACCGAAATTTCTGAGTGTGTCTACTATTTTGATATCTGATATGTGCAAACAAATACAAATACTGGAACCAGAAATAAAGGTGATTACAAACATGCAATAAATAACGGCTTCTTGAAGTAGAGGTCACTCAGGGAATTAGGGTAAAATTCCCTGTCATCCCTAGAGGCCATGACAGATAAGCGGGTTTGTAAGGCAGACTGCAGAGACATCAGGGTTCCAAATGTAATATGAAATTAGTCTGAAATAACAAGAAGTTAAGAGAATCATAGTGGGATAAGAAATCCAATGAAGTTGGGCAGCTTGAGGCCAGCCTGGTCTACAAAGCGAGTTCCAGACAGGTCAGACACCTCTACAAAGAGAAACTCTATCCTGAAAAACCAAACCAAACCAAAACAAAAAAAAACATGAAAAGAAAAAGAAAAAAGAAATCCAACAAAAGGCTTTTGTGCAGTTGGTATAGGTGAAGTGCTCAATGGTAATACAACAGGCTTGAGAGACATGGCATATGTAATCTTGCAAGCCATTTAAGATTTTATTGTAGATATGAGGAAATCATTAAAGAATTTTAAGCAGAGAAACATTATGGTTATATATATTTTAGAGACATCATTCTCAAGGCTGTGTTAAAAGTGAAAAGGCAAAAGTAAAATAATTCTAATATATTAAACCCTTTGCCATATATGACAGTTGCTTCCTGAATTTTCTTTCAAATCTGGACAGGAAACTTTCCCAGGACCTGCCCTCTACCTCCCCTTCGTCTTTCTCAGCTGCTCTTGAAATTTCGGTGATCCTAGAGTTGATTTCAAACAGTTTTCTCTATGGATTTGTGCTTTACAGTATCTAATTTGCTCCCTTGCCCTAAATGGTCACTCTTGATAGCAGTTTTTACCCTACTTACCAAAACTGCTCTTGTCACCTCAGAGCTTTACTAGCTTGCCAGGAATCTCTACCTAGTGAGCTTATTGAAAATAGTGAAAACTATCCCATGTATTGCATTCTGTCCCTCAGACAGTGACTTCACACAATACTAAATTCAGAAACTTGAGAATTGCCTTCCTTTATATAGAACTCTTATCTGTCATGAACATTTGCTGTTAGTTTGGCTAGCTTAGAATCTACGGTCCTAGGGCAGCTGTGAAGGTATTTTGCTTTTCTTGTGGCTGACATCTACAACTAGCTGGCTTTAAATAAGGAGCTAGGAGATAATCTAGAGAGATCTGATTTAGTCAGTTGATAGGCATGAAGAATAAAACTTCTCTGAAATATGCATCTTAGTTGTAGCCTGAGCTGGAGAATTTCAGGGGGCCCACCCCACGAGCCTACTCTACAGATTTCCAACTTGTGCAATCAACCCAAGTCAATACACCACAATTGTATATAATTTTTATTACATATTTCCTACTGATCATGTTTCACAGGCTAAACCCTGATTAATATGCCATCTGATCAATATTGCAAAAAATCATTCTTAATCCATTTCTCTGTATTTCATCCCAACTACCAATGGCTAAGCTCAGAGTTCTATGACTTGAAGGGTTTTCACATTATTAACTATCTTTTTCAGTCCAGTATCTTCCTATGCTATCTTCTGCATGAAGACTGGTATATGAACATAACACTCTCCTTATAAGAGGAGACCTTATAAGAGACCCTGTTTTAAGGCAGGGTCTGACTATGTAGCCTGGGCTATCCTGGACCATGCTATATAGACCAGTTTCATCTTGAACTCACAGAGCCACCTGCCTCTTCCTTCCAAGTGCTGGGATTAAAGGAGTGTGCTACCACATTTGGCTTTCCTTAAACGTTTGTAATGACTTTATATTTCTTATTGATTTATCTGGAAACTATTCAGTAAAGAGCACAAAATTTGCATATTCATGTTCCACATTACTCAATAGGTTCATCCTACATCCTAGGAAGTTACATGACTTGCAGACATAGCTACTATTATCTGTGTCCTCTAAAAGAACAGGCTGTCTTGAGCTCTGTCTTTTGGTCATTACAGTCTCACTACTTATTCTCTACTTGCCCTTTTGATGGTTTGAGTGAGAAATGTCCCCAATATTTGACACTTGGTCCCCAGTGGATTAGTGCTGTTCGGAAAGGTTATGGACATGGTGGCACATGCCTGTAATCCTAGTAACTTGGGAGGTTGGGCAGGATTGGTGCTTCAGAGTTCAGGGCTAACCTCCTGGATTTCAGGAAATGTTATGGAACCTTTCTGAGCTAGAGCCTTTCGGGAGGAAGCAAGGAAGTCGGGGGTGACCATTGGGGGTGTAGAGCCTTACCCCACTTCCTGTTAGCTCTCTCTGCTTCCTGTTCTTGGATAAAATGTGATCAGCCAGCCTTTTGCTCCAGCTGACTGCTGACATGCCTTTCTCATCATTAAGGATTGTCTCTTTGGAACCTTAAACCAAAATAAACCCCTTCTTCCTCGGGTTGTTTTTGATCATAGTATTTTATCAGCACAACAGAAAGTAACTAATACATTTTACCACTCCCCAGTCTTAATACCCAAGAGGACTCTTTAAGAACCAGCACAGACATCGATGCACACAAAAATCCATCCTGGTATTTCTCATCTAGGCAGTACAGCCTCTTGCATTCTCTTACACAGCATTATGTGCTAATTCCTACGAGACTTACCAAACTGGTTTATGGCTTTAGTGGGTGAGTTAGACATCTTATTTTGGCAGTATGGGCACCTGGTACAATGTCTGTAATATAACAGATGTTTGCTTTAATATATGTTTAATATATGTTTTAAAAAATATTTCTGCTGGTTGAATGAAAGAATGGATTATCAAACACTGAATTACGGTTATGGTTAACTGCAATAATGGGATGTATGGAAAGCAGAATAATAGGTACATAAAGGGGTTCACATCATAATTCTCAAGACTGGTGACTATATCGCTTTACATGGTAAAAAGAACTCTGGCAATATAATTTGGTTACGGATTTGAAGACAGAAGAATTTCCTCTGGATTAACTGGGTGGCATACTCTGGCTGATTATATATTAAACATAGAAATCCTTTTCCTACCTGAGCAGAGAGAGGGTGGATGAGAATAGGAAACAGAGAAGTTTTAAGTGTGTGAGGGACTCAACTTAGACTTGGTTTTGAAGACCATGAAAAAGAGGATCACAAATGAAGGGCTTCTAAAAGCCTAGGACACCCATCAGCTGTCATCCAACAAGGAAATGGGGCTCTCTTAGATTTGTAAGGAACTCAGTTCTACCAACAACCTAAGGAGCAGAGAACCAATTGTCTTCTAGAGCCTCTGGGAAGAAATGCAGCTGGCCAGCACTATGATTTAACCAGATGCAATCTACATAAGATCTATAGCAGTGTAATATAATAAAGTTGTTACTTTGAGCCCTAAATTCACAACAAACTAAAGAATGCAAGAAAACAGGATATATAGCAAAAAATGGAATGAGGCGTGGCATGGTGGCACACGCCTTTAATCCTAGCACTCAGAAGGCAGAGGCAGGTGGATCTCTGTGAGTTCCAGGCCTCTTAGGGCCTTTCAACAGAAAGATGACTAGATTAAAGAACTGAAAAACATATGCCATCGCCACAATGGAATCTTGCAAACAAAATAGATTCTAAGGAAAGATTTAAGAAAAGGGTCACAAAAAGGATAAAAGATGTATCCTAGACTTTACTAAGATCTAGGAGACTTATACAACACAGTAACACATTTAACAGATATTTATAGACCCCTATATATAACAGGTGGAATATACAAACCTCTTACAAACATACAAGCAATAGTAATCATTAAGTTCTCTAAGACATTCGCAAATTTCAACAACTATGAAACCATGTTTGTATTCTAAAATTAAATGTGAAATAACAAAAGATTGAAAAAAAGATCCATAGATCCACACCTCAGTTTGCAAATATGATCTCCCAGGAACACAGTCAAATAGAGAAATGGTCAATGGGGTAGAAAATATAAGATGAGCCTGAAAGTAAGGAAGAAAAGAAATGTTAAAATAAATATCTCTCAAAGAATGGTGACATGCCAAAGGGTAGAGAAAACAAGCTGAATAAAATAATTATGATAGCAACAGGCTATTTATAAAATAACATAAAAATTTAGGTGTTTAAATATAATAAATAAATACCGAAAAGCTTTCTCTTCAAGTAGAATATACACTAGTAAATGCAATAAAAAATGATGGAATGTGAAATTTATTATTCTGTAGTCATCATAGTAAAAACATTTAGTCAAGAATAATCAACAGATGCAAAAACTAGTAGAAGATAGTTTGATGAGGAACAGAAAAGATATACAATCTCCAAGTATTCAGAGCAAAATTATTGACTGTAAGGAGAAAACAAAGGGTTAATCTAACAAAATCCCAGCAACTTAATCAAGAAGTCAATATGGATATGACATCTGCATCATGAGCAAGTTATGACTATGATGCCCAGAGAAAAACTTAATATGAATTCTGAGGTCTTCCTGCCAACAAACATCATCAAAATATAAAAAGGAGGAAATGATACTGACACCTAAATTGAGGAGACTTCTGCAAAATAATTGTCTTATATTTTGAAAAATTGTCAATGTCAACAAAGACAAAGAAGATTGACGAAACTGAAGAAACTTCCTGATCAAGGACTAGAAAGACACACACACACACACACACACACACACACACACAAAACCCTAAGTATAACACATCATCCTGGACTGCAACTTCAACCAAGAAAACAGACAACATATGAGAAAGTATTTATTCCAAGACAGTGAAGTATTAAGAAGTAAAGCAGAAATACAGCTGCAAATTCCTTTTAGATGGCAGAAGGAGAGAGAATGGTAGGGCAAATGTGGACAAATATTTGCTGATAAATGTGGAGAAAGATATGGGAGGTTTTCTATAATATCCTCATGGTTTAACTGTGGATTTCACTTAAACATCCTAACCGTGATCTTTGTATTGAAGAAAGAAAAATGCTTTCAGTTTTTGTTTTGTTTGTAGACAAGGTGTCATTATGTAGCCCAGGCTAGCCTGACTCACTCTATAGACTAGCCTGGCCTCAAACTCAGAGATCCACCTGTCTCTGCCTCCTGGATACTGGAATTAAAGGTGTGCGCCACCATACCTAGCAAAAAAAGCTTTGTATTACCAAATTCTATTGAGATGTACAGCATATATGTAAATTTCTGTTCTGTTGTTGCTGCAAGAAAGTTTAAAAATATGCTAAAGTGGCAGAAAATAAAACTTAACTTATCGTTTGGTGAATGGTTTCATAATACAATTATTTTAAAAAGAATGCATAAATAACTGGAAATTTAAAAAGCAAAACTCTTCAGCTGGGGCTGGAGAGATGGCTGGTTCAGCGCTTAAGAGCACTTGTTGCTCTTGCAGAGGAGCCGAGTTCAGTTCCCAGACCCCACATGGCCACTCACAGCCATCTGTAGTTCCAGAGGATCCAGTGCTCTCCTCTGACATCCCTAAGCATTAAGCATGCATATTTACATGCAGGCAAAACACCCACACATATAAAATTGCCAAATTAAAAAATCATTTAGACATCATAAAGTGATAATTGTTAAAGTATAACAAAATAATAAGCAAATTCTTACAAACTGGTAGAGAATAATTTGTAGTTTTCACTTTTTTAGAAAAGAAATACTCATGAGCTAGAGTCCAGTTCATTAAATCAGAAAACGAACAAATGAAAGGGAACTAGAAGAAAAAGAAATATAGATTAAATCATTAAAAGAGAAAGCCAGGCTGGAGAGATGTCTCAGTAAGCAAACTGCTCACTATTCAAGCAAAAAGACCTAAGTTCTAACTCTAGCACCTAAATAAAAGCTGGGCATGGTGGCCAGGCTTGTAATCCCAGTGCTGGGGAGGAAGGGACCGTGGTCACCTGGGCTTACTGGCCAGTCAGCCTATCCTCATCAGGACTCAGTAACAGCTCTTGTCTCAAAAAACAAAACAAAACACAAACAGACAAAACATACAAAAAAGCGGATGATTCCTGAATATAGGAGGCTAATCTCTGTCCTATCCCCATCCCCCAAAATAAAGAAGCCTTGTTAAAAGCAAAAGAAGGAAATTCATTAAAATTATTGTAACTTATCACATTCTCATGTTGTCATATGAATGGGAAAATGCTTATGCAAGTAGATACAGACAAAACATTTGGTGGAAAAGAAGCTCCATACCCATTCACAATAAGTCTTCTCAGCAAGCTATAAAAATTGAATTGAATGAAATGTATGCCCTGGCAATGCTGAAGCCTGCATGGGCAGCCCGTATATGGCAGTTCTGT
>LOJH01009852.1:0-19451 GCA_001685095.1 Ellobius talpinus
CCTATCAGGCCAAGCAGTTTCTTTATTAATAAACCAATGAAAGCAACACATAGACAGAAGACCCACCTACATCAGGTCAGGAACACAGAGGAAGAAGAAAACAACACTAAAGGGAGCCAAGCCACAGAACCTGCAAGGAGCATTGCCTTCTGGCTCCCTGTCCTTCTAAACTCACCTGGAGGTCACTGAACACTCGGAAGACCACACACATCTTGGTCTATTTACTATGCCAATGCCACCATCCCCAGTCTTTCCCCCAGCACACGGCTGCAGGGCAGAGAGTATGGCCCCAGAGTTTCAGCCTAGGTGAAACAATTTCACAACTATGTCCTAAAGGCGGCAAAAGAACTGGGGTCCACAAGTCAATATGAACTGCACCTCTTTTTTTTGAGAGATTAAAAACATCCATTTCTTTAACTGAAATGTGAGCCATGGGCCTCTGGCCTTGGTAGGGAAGCACAATAAATCCTGTCTGCAGAGCAGACTCTTCAACACACCCAACAAACCTCATGGGGCCTGGAGGGACCAGCCAGCTTTGCCCCATGGCAAGCAACAACATCAACACAAGGCAGAGCCACGCCCACTATGTCTGTGTCTAGTTGGGGGTTTCCCACCACCTCTTTACATTATAAGGGTAATAAATACTCAAGAAAGGAAACAGAGAAAACACAAAAAGAGAATACAGCAAATAAAATACATCTTTATCCAGCAATAAACAGTTAATATTTTGTCATGCTTTCATTCAAGCATTTTTGGCATGTGTTTATATATGGTATGCATACATGTATATATGTATGCTCCTGTATGTGGGCACAGGTATGTGTATGATGGCACATGGGGTGGGAGGCAGGGTCCATAAGTGGACCCAGAGCTTGCCTACTCTGACTAGTCTACCTAGCTGCCTTGCCCTGGGGATCCCTTGCATTCATCTTCCAAGTGCTGGAATCACAGCTGGCTGCCACACCTACTGGCTTTTCCCTGAGTTCTGGGGCTCCAAACTCTGATCTTAACACTGGCTCAGCAAGTGTTGTTTCTACTGAGCCATCTCTGCAGCCCCTCCAATACATCTTTTACATATCTCTATATTGATCACGATTAGCAGGAGTTATGTGATGTGCATCTAAAAGAACATGATGACTTGCCTAGACAGCCAAACAGCATTTGAAAACTTAGTTTTCACGGCCGTGGCATCTGGGAATAGCATTTTATGATCACCCTGCTACTGTGATATTTCAAGTTGTGTGCCATTTTCAACTAACATAAATAAAGCAGCAGGTGGATATCTTGTGGTCTCTGGTTTCATGTAAACCCTTAGCGGGTGATGGGAGCAAAGGGCACATGTATTTACTTTTCAGAAGGTTATGCCCATCAACCTTTCCTCCAAGTTGTCTGGAAATGCATTTGTTCTTCAACACACACATCCATATGGAAAGTGGGTATTTAAGTGTCCTTACCAGTTTGTGGACCTTTCAAAGGCCTGCCCTGCCAAAGAGTGTTTTTAATTTGCCTTTCTATGATCTCTCTTGTGAGGATCAGTGTATTCTGTTTGCTTTCGTATTTCTTCAGCACCTCGCTGACTGGAGACTGTCTGGACCCTTCCCATTTGATGCTAATGTTTCCTTATTGATTTATGACTGCTTTTAGTATAATAAGGATGGATTGGCAGGTAGATAGCGTGTGTCCTGATTTGCCAATTCTGTTGATGGCGTTTGACACATACAGTGCACTAATGGATGTGTGGTCAATTGCATCCATCTTTCCCATATGATGCCCCCACTGCCAGCTCAGTGTCGCTGTCCTTCATCATGGGATCAGCCCCAGGCCCAGTGCTCGCTGTCAGAGTCTCAATTTCCTAGATTGGATATGGAGGATAATGAGAGAGCATTTACTAGAGAGAGGTGGGATATGGCAGGCAGTCTCTGAGGTACTCCCAACGCAGCCTTCTGATATTGCAATCAGGGAATACCAGAGTTATCATGCAGTAAGCTTAGAGCTTGTCACTCTGTCCATGAAAAAAATATGTAATCCTTTTCCACCTCTAAAACCGGGCTTGACTGTGGGACTTGCTTTGGCCAAGAGAACAGTGTTGTGTCCCAGAGGCATACAAAATAATGGGGAAAAGACCGCTGAAGCATAGGAACCAGAAGCAAGCTTTATTCCAATCACCACAAGGACACGAAAAGTTTCCAGTACACTGGGCCCACAGGTCAGAGTTCGCACATCTGCCAATGGAAGCCAGTTTTGAGCCTATTTATTTATTTATTGTAGCTTTGGAGCCTGTCCTGAAACTAGCTCTTGTAGACCAGGCTGGCCTTGAACTAACAGAGATCCGCCTGCCTCTGCCTCCCGAGTGCTGGGATTAAAGGTTTGTACCACCACAGCCCAGCTTGAGCCTCTTCTTACAGGAAAATCAAGCACCTGGTATGGGTCCAAGAAATTTTATAACCTTAAAGTCAGACTTAAAGTCGTGTTACATTTTAAGTTTTACAGCTTTTGATTATATGATATTAACTTAGTATGCTTACAAAAACTTACGGCTGGCACAGCTGCTTTTTGCTCTCCCTGAAGGCATGCAAGGCAGAGAGTAGAGTCACGTAGGGGGACAGTTAAAAATTAAGGGGATACCACATGGAGGGTCCCACAGAGGCAATCGTTAGAAGCTAACCTTTGTCCTCCATACCTGCCTAGCTGGGAACCTGTCTAGCTAGGAGGCAGGAAACAATTGTTAAAAGTTTACTTCTGTACACAGTAACTGCCAGGATGTCTGCTCTTAATGTAAAAAGTGATTGTTAAAAGTTAACCTTTGGTCACTGACAAAGATGCTATCTGTCAGTTCTCATCTCTCCAGGCTTATAATTTTATATTCCTATATTCCTGGACCCTTCAAGAAGTGTCAATGATGATGCAGAAGCCTGCACACAGGAACTCACCAGCACACAACTGTGTTGCTAACATGGGAAGGAATCAGAACTAAGCCAGCTAGGCAAGTATGGCAGACATATCAATTGGGTCTCTACTCAGCCTACCAATTCAGATGCTCACTTTTCTAGGAAACACTGACACAGATACTTCCACACATACTCTGATCAACACTGGGGCTCCCCTTAGCCCGGGGAAGTCAGCACATAACATTAGCCATTTCAGAACCTTAGGCTCCACACAAAAGGAGTGATCCTAAACCTACCTGAGCCCTGATCCAATTCCTCTAACTCTTCCACCCAACTGGAAGCTTCTAATTCCTTCCAGAAGTGACACACCTGCTCCTAGGACTCCTTCCCTGTGCAGCTTCTCCCAGCACAATGTCAAACAACCACAGCTATGAGTACACGTTAATACAAACACAGCAAAACAAACTTCTCCACAGAGGGTGGCATATCGTTTAATACAGCCTTTTCCTGGGTCATACTTTTGATCAGAGGAAGGCAGCGTCGACTCTTCGAGAAAACATCCTTTGACTTCATACAGTCACCGTGTGCTTTGTTTTGCTTGGCTTTTTCATAGACTCCATGATATTTTTTTTCTCAGGTTTGTCTTCTCCAAGGGAAGGAGATGTAGCTGAGCACACAGCTTGCTCAGAGCTGACAAGTGTTGACCCCATGGGCATCCTACTTCTATTCTCGTGTGACCTCGGGTGCAGAGTTGCATGATTGCAATGTCCAGTGTGGGTGCCTTTCCCTGGATGGCTACAAGGGATATGGGCTGATTCTCTTCCAGTATATTCAATGACCCACCAAGGAACTATAAATGTCACCATAGCCCACCAAAGCACTTCTCTAAGCCTTCCAGACCCAGTCCCTCTGGTCAACCCAGCCTTTCCCTAAGAACAGTCTCACAACAGAGAGAGATGGCATGGGAGGGGCTAAGAACCCGGCCATAGGCTGCAGCAGTGTGTGGTGCCACAGAATTTCTCGTGTGACATGGTGGTGGGACAACATGCCTATCTTGTTCTGGGGGCTGGATTCTCCCTTCGGAGTTGACGTGAACTGGGCTAGTTCCACCAGCTTATAAAATATCTTTTGTCATCACCATGAGTACATGCTATCTCTGAATCATATTACAAGCTTGACAGTTTGCTGTGCATGGATTTCAACAGCTGAAGAGCTTTGACCTCTGAACTGCTCCCCAACCACACTAGCATTCAGTAAAGCTAAGTATCTTAATAGGCAGCCTAAAGCCAAGAGAGAGTAGAGCCAGAGTTTGCTCAGGGTCTTGGCCTGCAGCCCAGGGTCATTACCCATGCTCTGTGTGAAAAATCCAACTTGCGCACAGGATTCTTCTGTGAACGCTATTCACAATTCAATCATGACTTTACTTGGTAGGTCAGTGCTTTCTGTTACAAAAACCTCTCCCCACAAGCTATGTTGATATTGTCATGACTTATTAAGAGATGAGAAAGGAGCCGGGCATGGTGGTGCACACCTTTAATCCCAGGACTCAGGAGGCAGAAGCAGGCCGATCTCTGTGAGTTCAAGGCCAGCCTGGTCTACAGAGTTTTAGGACTACCAGGGCTACACAGAGAAACCCTGTCTTGAAAAGCAAAAACAAACAACAAAGAGAGAGAGAGAGAGAGAGGAGAAGGGATCCATTTTTATCATCTACATCAATATATAAATACCTGAGGGCAATCATTTCAGACTCAACATTTAAATTTTAAAATATGAAACAATACACATGTCAGAAATCATTCCTAAGTAATGATTTGGCCACGGTCAGCCCATTGGAACATTGCAGGCTTTAGCAGTTACAAAGAGATGAGGACATGCTTCTCTCCAGTTCCAACTTCCAAGTGAAAAACCATCAACTCTAGCTCCCCAGCACAGAGAAAAATAACACACAGGTCTTTCATACTTTACCAATTAATAAGTGCTTGTTGGCAAAGGTCACCTGCAGGCCAATCTTCTCCAAACTGTCACCTGGCAAGACAGTGTGCTCCCCTGTTTTATACTGTTTGGGATCCCCTGCTGGCATGCACTGAATAGGAACTTGTCAAGTTACAACTCTCTCTGGAGCCTTACTTCCTGCAGATGGGAGAGTCTTGAGGCAGGAACTGTGGTGTCTACACTAGACTGACAGCAGGAAATCTATGTTACCATTGCCCCGGGTGTTGGACAAGCCTGTCGCAACGCTCTGCAACTGTGTCACCTTGCTTGGTGCGGTCACTTGGATCAGAATGTTGTCATGGAGAATTTTCCTGGCTCTCCTTCACTTCGCTTCATTTCTTAAAGGCCAAGTTCATTTAAATCTTCAGCCATAAAACCTTTTCAGCCAGATAGAATTGCTTAGGATGTGCTCTGAAACAATGCCTGTATCATGGCTGGTAAGTAAGGAAATGTGGGCTGATTCAAAAATAAATGTTTTTGTTTATTCAATTTGTTCTGTGGCAATTTCATGCCCATATATAATGCTTTCTTATTACACGCTCCTCTTACCTTCTCTCATCTCCCCCTCCAACCTCTCCAGCCACCACCATCCCCATTCTCGCGTTCCTGTCTTTTTATAACTGGAAACTTCCATGTGAACACAGGTTTGGAACTCTCCACCAAAGCCTAGAAATCCCCATTTGCCCTCTCCTTAGCCTGGAATGCCCCTCCTGTCTCTATCCCTAGCATGAGAGAGGCTCTGAGGGCTCTCCACACCTCACAGAAGTAGCATCTCACCATATACATCCTTTGTGATTGGCTTATTTCACTCAGCCCAATGTCTTCGGGAGCCATTCATGTCCTCCTGTGTCAACAGCCCTCTCTCTCTATGGATGGATAATATTCTATTACACAAAGCTAGTACACTTCAGGCTGCTGGAGGTAACAGAGGCGTGTGGATGGACAAACAAATATCTCTAGCCCCTGCTCCAGCTCTTTCCTATAGAAACTGAGAAGGCATACTGCCAAAGCATGCAGTCATTGTCTGCTCCTCATGAAGAGTCAACAACCTCTTCTTTATTTGAGGTTTTAAGGAGAAGAATGGATTCTTCAAGAGGAAATGTGATGGCCAAGTAATTAATGTGCTTGGAGCCACCAGGCATTCTGACATCTTGGTGACAAAGCAGCCCCTCTCTGGGCATGACCCCTGCAGTCCCTGGTATATGTGAGCCAGGCAAGCAAGCTGCTGCAACTTACATAGAAAAACAGGCATCCCAACCACATAAATCCTTTGCATTATAATTATAACAGGAACGTGTCTCTAAACTCTGTGGCTTCTGGTCCTGTTGGAGTGTTTTTCAGTACAATGAAGAGTGGGAAATTCTGGTAATAAGTGATAACTTGGCCCTCTATCCCCCTTCTCACTCATAAAATCACAGAGATAATAGATTCACAAGGCCAAAGAAACAAAGCAATCATGGGCAAGGGAGTCCAACTGATTTTTTGTTTGTTTGTTTGTTTTCGTTTTTTTTTTTTTGGATGCCTAAGCATGGATGCAGTATTTGGGATAGGTGGGGGACATGGAGGAGGCATTGAGGAGGCTCAGCTCAACTCCCCCGGAAGAACAGGAGGTTATGTGTTAGACCCATAGGGTATCTAGAAGGCAGGCTGCAGAAATGCCCACTGGCCCATCCTGCAAATCCACATGACCATATCTTGTTCTAATAAACACCAAAGATCAGCTTTTAGAGACGCAACCAGGGAAGAGCGGGGCCGGGCTGAGATGAGGGCTAAGCACAAGGACGCTTCTCAAGGCTCCAGAGGTCTACGTAAGAACACCCTTAAACTAGCTAAATGACCACAAAACCATATGATTCACTAAAACCATCATGCCAGGCATTTACAGAGGGTTAACAGCAAGATTTTCAGATCATAACTCATCGAGATAAAGGCAAAGAGATGCAAGAACTAAAACCAGCTAGCCAGGTTCAGATGCTACCCCTAGTTAAATGTAATTCAAGACCAAGATATGACCAGTTTTAAGTTTTATAATGAATGGCCACCACCTGACATGGCATTTATACTCAGACAAACAAAAAGAATGATTGGAAATATGGACTCAATGTCTATACACCTGTATTCTCTAAGGCACTGTGCACAATCACCGAAACGTGAAAACAACCCAAGCATCAATCAGGGGTTGAGTGCACAAGCAAACGTATTAAATACAAAGAACATGATGTGGCCTTAAAGAAGAAAGGAAATCTGACACGTTACACATAGACAAACCTTGAGGACCATCTCAGTCCAGTTCCTGTTGCCATAGAAATACCCTAGACGAGGTAATTTACAAAGAAAGGAGGTTCAACCCCTATAGTTTGGGAGCCTGGGAAGTCCAAGAACATTGCATTGGCCTGCGGTTAAGGACTTTGGCTACATTATCCCATTGAAGAATGTGGGCGGGCAAGAGAGCAGTAGACAATGCAAGCAGGGGAAGGCCTAATTCGCTTCTGTCACAAACCCACTCTGCTGGTAATCAACCCACTCCTGCAATACCACCAGTAACCCATCTGCTCGTAACAGTACTGCACGGGAGATGGCGTTTATCACACATGAATCTTGGGGGGCATTTTCAAGGCCAATGAATGCTAAGTGAAATAAGCCAGTCACAAAAGGACAAATAGCATATGGTCATACTACTAGAGTTGCCTCAAACCACCACTGAACATATATTCAGAAGTGGCTAGGAGAGCCAATTTTGAATATTTACCATGATGTAAAATTAATTATGAATGCTTTTTCTTAAAAAAAATTGTCTTCATTTGCAAAAGAATACAAGAAAACAGAACTCTTGGGAATGGGTAAGTGTCCCCAAGGCGTGGGCTGGAGTGAGTCTTCATCTCCAGCCTCTCCTCGCCATGTGATTTGAACTGTGTTGTGTTCGCAGTGGATTTTAAGTATTAATTTTAAAACACAATAGAGAACAGTAGAGATGAAAAGCAAAGGAAGGCATAAAAGCTGCACACCAATAAGCCACTTGTCAATCATGGGCCAGATCCGAGCAGGGATTATCAGAGCAGAAGGCTCTGAGTACTTTAGGAAGCAAGTGCCGGGCCAAACTCATCTCATTTTCTCTTTTAATAAGGTTACAAGATTGGCATATTAGAGGATTGCTAAGCAGATGAGGGCCTTTATTTCAATATGATGTTAACACTGTCTTTCATGTGCCCTGGGAAGACGGTGGTGATAGGGAGGGGTCGGCAGGCAGCACTGCCTGGGAGACAGCAGGTGTGGTCTGTCAGAACACAGAGTTCAGGCCCAACCAAGTGACAGGGGCGGAGTGGGGAAGGATTATGACATCAGGGTGAGACACTAAATTGCAATGAGATCACCTCAACAGCCTGGAATGCTGACTTTCTAAACGAACAGCTGAATTTACCCATGACACAAATGTTTTGCATTTGGGTACCCAGTTTTTTAAATACCACAGCAGCCTGTAGTGGAAAGGGAGAAGGCATGGAGCTTTAAGGACATTCAGCTCCTCCTGGTGTGGTAAGTTGTACAGGTGGCAACCATCCATTCCATAAAGCAAGGGGTCTGTCCAATGTCCAACAACACTGTCCCCTCCCCCTCCTCAGTGCCGGTACCACCTCCAAAGGGACAAGAAGCTACCAGAGAAGAGCTGGGAGGTATGAGCCTCCTAATCACAAGCAGATATGTGGCAAGGGAGGGATGAAGTGTCCTCTCAACTTATAGGACTTTAATGCTGGAAGGGATATAAATGAATTTGCCATATCTGTGGGATGAACTAGGGTAACTGAGTCACTGGGAAACTTGTTTGACTCAAGTTACAACTGCCTGACAGTTTTGTAACATGCTAAAAACCATCCGTGGCTCAGACCAGAGTCCACGAAACCCCACTGGCTGTTCTGCTTAAACAAAGCATTCTAATACATACAGCTGAATAGTAAGAGCAGTCATGAGCATAACAACTTACATTCGTTAAGTTGTGGGTTTTAAAATGCTGAGGCTAGAACCCAGGCCTGGAGCATTGCCATCTGACCTGAACTTACATCCCCTGTCGCTTCTTCTGCTCTTACTTTGTTACCTCAGTTGGACCATCCCAGGGGCACTGAAGATGCTTCTCTGTAGGGCTCTGATTCTATCAGTCCATCATCAGCATAACCCAGTATCAAAGTGAAAACCCACAAAGCTCTTTAATGTGGATGGTGATTTCTTCTCCATAGCAGTTGTATTTAAAACTTTAAAAGGCTTTACATCCAGAAGTAAAATTTATCAATGTACAGTAAAATGTAATTGCCTTCAGGAGGTGCAATGCTACAGCCTCATGGGAAGAATGAATTGTGGTGTTCTTACAGCATCGGCACACTAGAGTAAATGACGCTAGCAAGAACGTGCAAATGTATCACAGAACAGCTGAAAGGATGACTTAAACACCTTCACTATCAAGAAATGATAAAAGTTTAAGGTGATGGATATGCTAATTGCTCTGATTTTATAATTACAAAATGCATACATGAATCAAAATATCACATTGGACCCCATGAATATGCACAATTATTATATGTCAAGAATAAAAAGACCAAAACCAAACAAATGAAAACTAATTGCCTATCACTAACATCTAATCAGTGGGAATATCTGGCAGGTTTCTCAAATGAGGTGACTCCATTTCAGATTCAGTGAGTTTCTGCTTTAGTAAATAGAGTGTTCCTTCGGTTTGCTGCATAGCATCTGGGATAGCTGATAGCCTGGGGCAGGCCTGGCTCTGCTGGATACCTGTGCAACAAATGCAATTTACTGAATATCAGTTGTGTGCAGGCACTGCTCTATATGTGATCAGGGAGGGCAGTAACCCCCTTAGGCAAGAAATGTCCGGCTTAAGGATCAGGAAAATTAAACAAACAACATGATGGAGCAAAGCAAGAGCAAACTGGGGAAAAGCCAGTGTGGGCATCTCCATCAACAGCCTAGAAGGCATGACGTCACACAGGAAGATGAGGGGGGAGATTGCAGTGAAAGCAAACAACCGGGTGGGAGCATCCTGAAGTCTGGCTTAAGTTTTTGCAGAGATTATGCAGACTTTCAAGGGAAGAGGGGTGGCAGATGGGCAGAGAAGACTGCAAAGGGACAAACAGTGACAATGCAAAAGCCCCAGGGGAGAGCCCAAGGGAGCATGTTGTGTCACACAGGGAAAAACCCAAAGGAGGCTTACATGGCATGTTCACGAGAGCCCAGGGGATGATGCTGTGATGCCTAGGTGACAGCCCAAAAGGGGAAGATGCTGTGATACCCAAGTGAGATCCCAGGGAGGATGCTGTGCTATTTGGCAAGAGTATAGATCATCCTCAGATGAGAGAGTCCAGGAGAGGATGCTGTGATACCCATCTAGGTAAGAGTACACAGATGAAGATATGTGGTCCTCGGGTGAGAGAATCCAGAACACGCTGTGATAGATACCTGGGTGAGGTCCTAGAAGACAATGCCACAATCTCAGGTGAGAGCCCAAGTGTGGTGTTGCTATTTATTCCAGATTTTACATGATCTTTGCTGCCTTGAATCAGAGCATCTACGGTCATCCTCCACAAGTCCCTCACAAGTCTTAGCCCGTTAATATCCTCTCACGGGCAAAGGGTGGCTTTCCAGGCTAACTGGTTGCTTTCTTTCCATGCCTAGAAAGCCTGAGTTTACAACCTGTTTATTGCTAGGAGGTGCTGGAGTACAGGAGGTGGGAAGTTGACAGCAGTCACAGGCCTAGTTATGATACTTTTATGAGCCATCACCCAAGTTGGGGTGGGCTTTTGTCTGTGTTTCAGCTGCTCAGACTGACCTTCCTAATGCAGGGGAGGCTGCTGTGACATCCTGGGGTCACCCATGCTACTGTAGACTCAGTTCACTAAGCTGAGTTTAGATCAAACCGTTTCTTTGGTTACTTTGAGAATATACATTTCTGAGCCTCTACCCTGAAAACATTATGTGATTTTGAGTAAGGATTCTACAGCCCCCAAAGGAGACCTAGGAGGCAAGGATGGAGAGATGGGAGCAGCTTTGGGAGTATCCAGACAAACACAAGCAGAGCAGACAGACAGACGACACAAAAGGAGAAGGTGAGGAGCCTCTCAGGCATGGGAGTTTGGGCAGAGCAGCATTGCTCCTCTTTCCCCAGAGGCCCCAGGCAGTGTTCTGACCAACGCTCCAACCCCAGTGTTGGTGAATGCAGCATACTGGCCATCTATTGCCTAACACGGTAGATAATCTCAAAACATCCCTGTTACCCTCGGAGACAACATGTCCAGAATAAAGTATTATCCTGCTTTCTGGGTGGCAGCTCAGTTAAAATGTTAAAGAGCTACACACACCTCACACACACATACACACACATGCACACACATACACATGCACATACACATGCATACACATGTAGGCCTGGCCTACTCTACACCCCCAGATGTGTTCTTCTTCTGCCGTACCACCCTAATTTAGGGAAACCACCCTCCCAGTACCCTTCTTTTCTCTTGGCTGGGTTAACTCCTCCCACCCATCACTCCCGGCTCTGGCTTTCCTCCTTGAAGCTCTTTCTAATCATCCCAACCTTCAGGTCATTTGTCTGCCTCCAGACATGGAACCCTTGCCTGGATATCCAGAAACAACATGGACTACTGACAGCCCCTAGCCTTGAGCACAGACAATGTGTGCTACAGAGAACACCAACTTCTACAGGTAAAATCAGCATGTTTGTGTTTGCAGATGGAACACCATGACCAAAGAAACCTGGGGAGGAAAGGGTTTATTCAGCTTACACTTCCACAGCACAGTTCACTACTGACAAAGGTCAGGACAGGAACTCAAACAGGGCAGTAACCTGGAGGCAGGAACTGATCCAGAAGCTGTGGAAGGGTGCTGCTTACTGGCTTGCTCCTCGTGCTTGCTCTTCCTGCTTTCTTATAGAACCCAGGACCACCAGCCCAGGGATGTCACCACCCATAATGGGCTGGGCCCTCCCCCATTGATCACTAATTAAGAAAATATCCTACATCGTGATCTTATGGAGGCATTTTCTCAATTGAGGTTCCCTCCTTTTGGATGATTCTAGCCTGTGTCAAGCTGACATAAAACAGGACAGGCAGAGTCTCACACTCTGAAGCGCCCTCCCGCAGTCCTGTTGGATTGGGATGGCAGGGCCTAGCAGAAGGTTGAACAGTCTAATGGTTACAACCTCCATTGAGGGCGATGAGAAGGCTCTGGAGAAGACTCCATTGCAGTAGGAATGCTCTGTGCACCTCATGATAATTAGGTGGTAGACAGAGGTGTGCATTTCACCACAATCACAGGTCCTACTGTTCTACAGCATACTTTACTGATGGCCCAAACACAGGTCCCCTGACTTTTTCTGTATGGACCCTGTGACATTTACCCCACCAATAAACATGGACAACGATTTCCGGCTACTCAGGCTTTTAAAAGCTAGTGGAGAATGGTCAGTCGATGAAGACGTGCACACATGAGACCCTTGTCTTGTACATTTCATCCTAAGCACCACAAAAAAAGAGAGAAAGAAAGAAAAAGAAAAGAAAAAAGTTTAAGGCAGTAAAAAAAACTTTAAGTAAATTAAAATTTGTTTTAAAAACAAGTTTTTCTACTAGCCCCAAAGGCTTCCTTCAGGGGTTCCACGAGTCCCTTCCAGAGACACTGGATGAAGTCTTGAAATTCCTCAGAAAAACTACCACCTCCATATTTTTTACAGCTAGATTTCTTTAGCATCGTGGAAGTCATTTGCTCCTTCCCCAGAGTCGGGGTCTGTGAGAAGTCAAAGAGCTTACGTGCTGATTTTCAATATTATACGACAAAATCAAGAAGACTGTGAAACTGAAGAATAGATTTGTTGAAATCACCTTTTAGAGTCTATGACAAGATCAATTGGTTGATGCAGAACTAAAGAAAAGCTTCCTAACACACCAGAGAAAAATCACAGCATATGCATTTCCAAAGGAAGAATAAAGCAGAGGCCTCGGGATGGGTGGAGGTGCACCCCAGTGCACCCCAGGGCACTTCTGTTACTATGTGAGTGTAGGACACAGAAAGTCTGGTCAGTGAATCCAGAAGATTCTGGGGCTGCTGTGCCCAATTCCAAGGGTCACAGGACACGTCAGCAGGTCAGCCATCAGTTAGTCCCTATGGCCTTGCTTCTGGCTCCTGTGCAAACTTCATCTCCCTGACCCTCCCTCTGGGTAGCCAGTTTTGTTCACCCCCAGCTACCCACCTCCACCGTGGCTGATTCTGCTAGGCAACCATGTCACTTTTCTGATGCCCAAACCCACCTGAAAATTCTTTCCAATCTTTCAGAAACTGCCAGACTTGCAATCAAGTAATGAGCATCCACAGGTCAGGTGACAGCCATGACTGTCCTGGGCAGTGACCTTCCAGAACTAGCTTTACCAGTGTGACAAAAGAGGGGACTTTGCCTTCGTGATGTCTGAGATGAGGGGCTACAAGGTACCTCAGTGTTACAGTGTCTGCCTAGAATGTTCCTGGCTCTGAGTTACAACCCTCAGTACCACACGCACACAAGATAACCCCAAGAGTTAGCAATCCCCCCTTGGACTTCCACTCTAGATGAATTTATTATTTAATTGCCAAAGAATGCTGGCAAGTCACAATTAAACGTGCTCTGGGTTCACACACTGTCTGATAAACGCCGTGTCTTGTTTTACATGAGCAGATTCTCTGTTACACAATCTCACACCTTTCAACAGCAACTCCTCCACTCACAGCTGCAGCAGAGCCCATTAAACCCGCCGCACATAGGAAATATCATTAAGTCAAAACTGCACTTCAGATCTACAGTCTCCAAAATGACCTGTGAAGCAACACAGTGAAATGCTGGCTGTTAGCCCTCACAATGGCATGGCTGACCAAGAGCTGCTGGACAAGGGATATAGACTATACACCACTTCCCCAAAAGCAGATCAAAATTTGAAACCTAAAGTTTGCCTCCTACTAAACAGATATACTGTCTCTTTCCCATCTTAAATTCAAGGCCCGCTAACTGGGACGGTGCAGACCAGAGGTGGTGTGTGTACTGGGCTTGTGGCTCCCAGTGACCACACTTGCTCAAAATAATCAAAGGTGCGACACTGAGACTCTCTTGTCTACTCCTGAATTTATCTGGTAGAGCGTGGCCTGATGCAGTGTCTATCAATGGGGTCCCACAGAACCCCAGAGGATTTATGGGAGAATTTTAATGGCCCCACAGGGGTGAGTTGGTAGGTGGCAGGTTACCTGCACATAAATCAACTCCATTTTCACATAACAAAGATACCTGGTGAGATCTCCCTGGGAGATGAAAAGGCGCCTTTGTCTACAGGGGGAAAAAACAAACAGCAAGCAAAACAATCTCTGCAAAACCATCTCCAGCTGTTAACAATGTATATACTGATGGGAAAGCTCCAAAGAGCATTTCTGGGGACAGCCCAGGGACCCCTGGAGCTGCAGAGGTGGTTCAAAGCAGTGGTGGTGGGGTCTCAGGGTGTAATATTCATATCTTAGAGCCTGAGCTGTGCCTGGAATGGCAGAGGGGACCAGAAGGTTTATGCTGAGCCTGGAAGCCAGGGACCTGGAAGTGCGGCCATGATGAGCCCCTGCTGAGGAGGCAGTCTTTCACAAAAGGACAAAGAAATAGTCCCCCATCACCATGAAGAGAGAAGGGGATAGGAAAAAGAGGAGATGGTATAGTAAGGAGGGCAGGGGCAGAGCAGGAGCAGAGGGAGGTGAGAGTGGGGGAGGGGCTGGGAGCATCAGCATGGGAGAAAGGAGTAAAGGGCCCGGAGCAGAGCAAAGCAGCAAGAACAAAGAAGAAGCCATATGAGAAATGGAAGATGGATTGGCAGCTCCTTGGAACACAGGGAATCCAGGGCTCTGGCCACAGCCTTAGGAATCATCTACACCCAGCACAACCACCACAGTAGAACAGGGAAGGGAGCACCAGGGCCAACGCACAGACCAGACACACAAAGCTGAGGCATGTGATGGCAGGTGTCCGGCACAGAGGCCTGTGCTCTCTAAAAACGTGCATACATCTGCAAGATGGTGTTCCCCCATCCTTTTTCTCCTCGGAGGCTTCTGGAAAATGTTATTAGCATGGCTCCATGTACCTTCCCTCACAGAGATTGGTGTGTGCAGCTCCAGCAGGACCACCAGAAGCAGAAGGAGCAGGGCAGTGTGTGCAACTAAGTTGTACGCGGGCAGGTGCACGGGATACTCTGTTCCAAGGACAAAGTTGATGGTCCTCAAACAAGAAAGAGGCAAAGAGTCCAAAAGCAGAAGAGACAGGTACAGCCCAGAGGGCGGTGCATGGTAGACTCCTTGAAGGGCTAGGCCCGGACAGAGAAGCACTGCCCCATGGAGTGTTGCAGGGTGGGCTGAATCTACACAGTGTGGTCTCTAGATTTTCTCAAGAGCTGCAAGCAGGGACTGCAGCCACTGACCTCAATATATTTATTTGACAGAACAAATCTCTCCTGACATTATCGACTGCCTCACCTTCTCCATCCCTTGGGGATAGCTCAACCGCTGGAACCAGGTCCCTAATCTAATCCAACCAGTGTCAGCAGGAACAATTCAGGGCGAGGGGCAGGAGGCAGAACATAGCGTTGGAAAGACAGGTTTTAAAAATCTGAAGCTACCTCCAAAAAGGGCACTAAATGATGAACTGTTTAGACAGGGCATGGAGGCTTCAGTTGATGTATTGATAATATAATTCATATAATTAATGATAACAGTTACAGATACATTAAATTAAAATAGTAGATGTGTATATGAACCCTCTTTCCCTATTTTTCTTTGAAGATTTCAGAGATCTTGCATTTGATTGCCAGGAGAATGGAAATGCAATTTAGCTCCTGAAGCTGAAGGCGGTGGCTGGCTGCTCACAGGCTTGCAGTGGTTCCTGAGAGGTAAGTTAGAGATAAGAGACAGAATGGACTGGAAAGGTCTCTTTGTACTTACTGGGGTCCATCCCACCCCCACACTTACACACACACACACACACACACACACACACACGTACACACTGTGTCAACAATGATTTCTTCAAGGCCACACCCCTCTCAGGCTCTCCCTGCTTCCTCACCACCTCTGGCTACCTCTCTGCCTGGGGCAAGGTAACTTGTCCCTGCACAGTTGTGGTGAGCCCTGTTCTAGGACTGAAATGAAAATGCCCATTTTCATGGAAAATCATAACACTTCCAACCAAACAAGGACTCAACTGAAGTAAGCAGGGAGACATGTCATGTCAGGTGAACCCCCCCCCAGTGTCGGGCAGCTTGGCCCATACCTGACACCTGTTAGAGTGGCCATTAAAGTCGTGGCTATGAGGGATGGGTGGCAAGGGTGTCACAGAATGAAGTTCCCGCAGGAAAGTATGCTGTATAGCTCTTCCCAGAGAGACAAATCCCGTTCAGGAGGAGGCTACTCTGTCCCCTGCAAAGTTCCCCACATACGTGTGCCCTGCCCAGCTGCCCCATAGATCCCAGACCAGTGTGGTCCACATTTCCCTATTCTTGCCTAGAAGATTTAGAGTGAGTTTTACTGTGGAGTCGCTCAAGTGTTAAGAATTAGGACATAAACCTTTTTGGTTTTGTTTCTTAAGAGAAGGTCTTACCATGTAGTCTAGATTGGTCTTGAACTAATGATCCCCTTGACCCAGCCTCTAGAATGCTGAGATTACAAGCCTAAATAAAGAATATTCTTAAATACTGCAGCAGCTTAAATAAAACTCAGCAGAGGCCAGAATGCTATCTCAGAAAGTTGGCTTAAGAATGGCCCCACTAGACTAGGGGTGTGGTGGTACACGCCTTTGATCCCAGCACTCAGGAGGCAGAGGCAGGAGAATCTCTGTGAGTTTGAGGCCAGCCTGATCCTGAGTTCCAGGAAAGCCAGGACTACAAAGAGAGACCCTGTCTCAAATAGCAATATCCACAAAGAAGCAAAAAATAAAACTTTATTCATGATAAAGAGACAAATTTAAAAACAAAGAAAGATGGCCAGAAAGTCTTTTATACTGACTTTTATGTCAAACACTAGTTTCCTATAAAAACTGTATGTGCTAAATTTAATAATCCTGAATAGACTCTGGCCCTCCACAAAGATGCGTGTTCACACTGAATATGCAGAGAAGCAAGCATGGAGTTCTTTCAGAGAGATGGGGTGAGTGGAGATGAACAGTATGGCCTGGGGGTATAGCCTTTTACACCCCAGTTTCTATCTGGTAACAACAGCTGCTTCCAAGGAGCTTGCTGGGAACTGGTACTTTCAGCCAGTCTCAGAACCCCCAGCAAGCATTCAGTCTATGCAGACTCTTGACAACGGTTGCTATTGCTGCTCGCTGGAAGAGGAAAGCCTACCTGTATGACTCTCCTGTCTTGTGATCACAGTGCTGTTAAAAAAAAATCCTGGGTTCAGTCTGGCTCCATGGTCATCTCACTTGGTCCCAGACATAGAACAGGGTCGGCAAGGTCCATCTACTCAAAGAACCATGGGATATACTGAAAGCTAGTGTAGGAAGCCATCTTCTAATAATGCTGATGGATAAAAATGTGCGTAAGAGGGTGTGGGAGGAAGAATGGCAGCCAAGGATACACTGCAACCCCAGACATATACAAAGAAAGAAACAAAGGCCAAAGGTCACTCTTTGAGTCCCCCGAAAACACAAGAGACAGAGAAATGGGTCCAGCGACACTAGGTTGTGTCTCTGAGGACCAAGCCAGCTGCTGCTGACCCTGGCCTGCTGTGCACCTCTGCAGACATGCCTGGAATCTATACGATCATTTCCCAACAGAAAGAGTGTCAGGGCCACAGTCTCCCCTGTTCTGGTCTCAGAGATGCCCTGCCCTAGTGGTGGTATCTAAATTCTGTTCACATTAACATTCGAACAGAAACAAATGGCAGCATCCATGATACAAGTATGAGTCCAATGGCCTGAAAGCCAGAGAAGGGACCAGCGTGTGTGGAATTCTGTCAGCATGAAGGGTGTTCAAGGTGAAACCTTATCACTCTCTTGTTTATAATGAAAATCTGAAGTTCCTTTTATCCTAAAAAATGGTGTCTTCACACCAAGCAATTTTTTTTATCTATAATAGGGTTAGTTTGAAGAAGTATTTGTGTATTTATTATATTGATTACAATGTTGAGAACCACTGTAAAACTGACTGCCACCACCAACTTACCCCACCACCACCACTACCATGAATGGAAAAAAGGTCTTGTTTTTATTTATTATAACTCATAGGGTCTCCTTTTGCTAAAAAGCATCTAAGTTAAAATACCAGGAAAAATGACACCAGAATGCTCAATTGCCAAACAGCTGCCAAGAGCCTGCTGCTGGAGGCCGGAAGGTCTGCTTAGGGCCTCAGAGAAGAGTGTGCTCACCCTCAAGGTCCAGCCACCAAGGTGGCACCAAGGTGGGACCAGCCTTTGACACTTGTTCCTAATGCTCCATCTCAGCCCCTGAAATACCCCTTCCTCTCCAGGTCCAAGTCTCTGGGCTTTGAGCATTTTTATCAAAGCCTACAAAGCAGATACTATCTACTCTTCCATGGCTCTCCCTTGACCCCAGGGGCCGCTATCCTCCCTGCAAAGTAAGCAACAAGGAAGGGGAGGGAGGAAGTTTCCACCATGTCAGCAGGCCCCTCTGCCCTCTGGGAAGACATGGAGGAGCCACCTGGGCTCTAAAATAGACAACGGCCAGCCTCTGGTCCTCTGCCTCCTTCCAACCTTCACAACCACAAGAAGGGCCTGCAGCTGCCCTTGGTTGTGTTGGTTGGTGTTCTGTTACTGCGACAGAATAACTGGCATATCAGCTTCAGAGGTTGAAAGGTTAATTTTGGCTTGTGGCTTAGAAGCTTTCAGATGGTGGGGGTATAGGGGGTCATGGAAGGACCATGAGGGGAAAAACTGCTCAATCTGTATAGGTCAGGAGAGCAAGGAGCAAAGAGAAAGAGATGGAGAGAGAGGGAGATTGAGGGAGGGTAAGAGGAAGAGGGGGAAAGAGAAATGGGAGAGGGTGAGGGAGGAGATTAGGGTGAAGGAGACTCTAGAGGCCAATATCCCTTTCAAGGGGATACCCCAATTGGCCTAACTTCTTCCCACTTTTTATTTGTGTGTGTGTGTGCATGCATGTGTGTGTTTGTGTGTATGTGTATGCATGTGTGTGCATGCGTGTGTCAGCCTTTGCCTTGCACCTCATTGATAGGGGGGTCCCTTTGTTGTTTACACTGTATAATGTCAGGCTAGCTGGCCCATGAGCATCCTGGGATTTTCCCATCATCCCATAGAAGCCCTGGATTACAGATATGCCCTGAGGATTCACACTCAGACCTTCATGTTTGCACAGCAAACTTTGTACCCACTGAGCCATCGCCTCTGCCCTCTCCCACCTCCAAACAGCACTACAGGCTGGGACCCTCAGAGGACATTTCAACCCAAACTACAGCAATAGCTTTTACCTGTTCCTTGTGGGGGTTTTTTTTGGATTTTCGAGACAGGGTTTCTCTGTAGTTTTTGGTGCCTGTCCTG
>LOJH01009853.1:0-28026 GCA_001685095.1 Ellobius talpinus
TGGCATGCGGGCATACATGGAGGCAGAATGTTGTATACATAATAAATAAAAAAAATCTTTAAAAAAATAAAAAAAGGAAAAAAAATCTGAGAATAATGTGATGGACAATAATATTGGATTTTTGGAGAGCTTTTATTTTCTACCTAGAAGAAATCTGAAGATTTTCTTTCATCACTGATCATAATTAAGTGAAAAGATTATTTTTAAATTGTTTCCTGCTGAATTTGAAATGGACTTTACTGGACAAAATGATCCATACTACATGATTGATAAGTTAGAATAGTGTGTGTGAGGCTCACTGCTGCATCCCCTGGGAGCTGCCCCCCTCCCCATGTTTCACAGGGTCTTGGTAAGCAATAGACGCTTGTATAATGAAGGAAGAAGGAATGAATGAATAGAAGTCACAGGAGAACTACTCAGCAAGCAAGCAGAATGAAAAGCAAACCTGCCAGAGGAACAGAAAGAGTTGCTGGGATAAAGCCCTCTACTGAACCTTGAGTATCCTGACAGCTAAAGGAGACATGAAACATTAATGGAGCCCAATTATCTGCTCAAAGGGACCAGACAAAAGAGTGGCATGAACTGGCAGAGCATCAGCAAAGCAAGGCCCAGAATAGCTGAGACTTGAAAAATGGCAAAGGATGACAATGGCTTTTTCAGTTCTGCTCCAAATAAGGACCAGGAGGAAGAGGTCGGCTGCTTGCTTGACACTAGCCAAAGACAGAGAATGCAAGCTCCTCAATGCCTTTTTGTTCCCATCTTCCTTATGAAGATAAATTATCTTCAAAGTGGGAAGGAGGGAAGAAGCACAATTAATGGGAACCCAGTGTTCACTGTGCAGAGGTGACAGTAGGAATGGCATCTTCTCAGCTGCTCCCAAGCCCATGGTCAAAATCTCAGTGTGAGCCACAAAAAAACCCAAGAATCACAAATGAAGGGAAACAGTAGATAAGGACAAAGTTCCAATATGAAGGCCATAAAGAACAGAGGTGCAAAAGACTCAGAGGGTGGACTCTACCAGCCTGGGTTCAAGTCTAGCTCTGGCCCTCAAAAAAGGGTGGGGTCTGGACATTGCTCCTACCTCAGGCCTCTTTCTTCCCTATAAATATGGCCCTAGTAACAATCCCTACCACATAGACTAGTGAAATGGATTTGATGAACTAAAATATGAAGTGAAAGTTCTATTTCTAGAACCTATTTTTTTAGAACACAGAAGACACATATACACTTAAGTAGAAGACAGAGCTAAAAAAATCCTGTCAAATCTAACAGTTTATAATCCCTCATGCTATCTGATACTACGGAACAATCATCGTGATGTATAAATATTATCTGGTATGGCAAGAGCTGTTTCATTTTCCACAGTGCAGAAGGATTGTAGACACTCGAGAGTTTGTGGAGAAAGAACTAGAGATGGTTCTCCTACGTTTTCATAGTTTGACTCCAGCAAAGGTGCTTAGGCCTTTAGATGGAAGCAAGGAAAACTCTGGCAATTCCACTCATTCCTAAGTATAAACCCACAAGGCTTGAAATCTAGAGATTTAGACACTCACATGGTGACAAGAACCAAAGGTAGAAGAAAATCAAATAAATGTCCATCCAGAGGCAAATGGAAGTCAACATAGCAGAATATTATTTAGTAATATAAGATATGGGGCAATAATATAATATAATAATATAAGCTAACAAAGACAAACCCTGAAGTTCAGAAAGACAGCATGTGGGCTAGAGGTTACAAGAGGTAGGAGGATTTATTGCTTAACTGGCGTTTCTGTGGAGTGTTAAAGTTTTGGAAACAGATAATGATGATGGTGTACAACACTGTGAATAAAATCGAATTATATACTTACGATGGTTAGAACAATAAACTTTATATATTTTCTTCCACAATGAAGAAGCAGTTCTTTGAAATAGTTGAGTGTACCTTTAAGTATTAGAAAATGAGCCATTTTCAAAGGAAAGTGTGGCCCTTCCTGTTGGTGCTGCTAAGAAATAAATACATGGAGTGTTTTTAGCAACTGCCACATAAAAATAAGCAGCTTATGTTAGGAATGAGATAATCAAACAGGAACGACAAATCCTCTTTGCCACAGAGAAGTAAGAGGTCAAGGAAAGGCACAGCTAATCTTCTACTCTATACATTAGGCCCCTTGTAAGGGACCAGCTGGCAACTCTGGGTACCACATACATGCAATCTTAAAGTCTATCAGAAATTAGGAAGCAAGAAGGAACAGCACAGTATCTTGGTTCTATTCAGCCAAATATTCCAAGAAGGCTTCTTAAAAATAACCTTATACGTTGAACTTGGTTCTGGGTGTGGGGTGGGAAGAGAAGATGGTGGTTTGGGGGAAAGCACTGGGAAGGCCCCCTGCTTGCTCCTGTGGGCTCCATGCTTGCCTGGAGACAGGCTGATCCACTCTCTCCCAGGAAGGGAATGGCCTTTGTACTGCCCTGCCTGAGAGCTGCACTCCCCAGGCCTGCTCACCACAGACTCCTAAGTGCTGTGTGTGTGCCAAGAGGGAAGATGAACATTGCACTTGGACACACTTGAAAGAGGGACTGTGCCCTTGTGTTCCCCAAAACCTCCCTCAGAGCATCGGCTTCCTTGATTTCCACTCAGTTGGTTTCCTTAGTTTTCATGTGAAATGAGTGTCCAGAATCAGAAGGAAGACAGCAATGCTCGATGTTTCTGCAAACTGCCTGTCCAGGCTCATGACTACCTTTGCTATTTGACACTGTCTTTTTTATTTATAAAAATTATAGTTTTTTTTTATTAACAGAAGACAATCATGCTACGCATGTTACATGCACTGCACGCCCACCTCCCTGGGCTGAAGTACCACTCAGTGTTTCATGACATTTGGTATATTTATACAGAATGCACTTATATGGAAGCTTACCATTTTCCTTTAGGGTTATTTGAGTAACAAGAATAAATGAGAAGTGAGAGTCTTCATGCTTTCAGGCTACAATTCTTTACTAAGACATTGCATAACTAACTCCTTCCCCAACACTTTTAGTTACTCAATTGGCCTCAACTTAACTATAGGATAGAATGCATCATGGGATTCATCTTCTCAACCAATTACAAGTACAGTTAGTTGTGGTTGCAGGCATTTGCTTTCTGCCACAACTTTTCTCTGTTGTACTTAGTTTTGCGTGGTTCATTTCTAGATGTCTGCTCTAGTTCTACCTCTACCTGCCTTGAATGAGCCACATCACTTCCTTTCTGTTAAGAACCCTTGCTATCTGACCACACCCACCTATCAACTTCATTCTTCAGGATTCTCCGGGCCATTATCATCTTGCTCTTCTATCTAAAGTTAGGAAACTTTTGTCATGACAACCCAAAACTCTGCTGGGAATTTCATGGCATCCACAACTAAGGCAAAGATAAACTTGGGAAGATGTGATTATCTTCCCTGCTATACATCGTCTCATCCATCAGTACAATTCTCTGCTTCTCCTCTATGGCATTAGACTCTAGTGGTTTCACACAGCAGTGAATCTTGTTGAATTCACTCATCCTGGGTATCTTATAATTTTTACTACTCTTATACTTGGGATTTCTTTCTATACTGTATTTTATGCTTGTTTCCTATTGATAAATAGGAATATTATTATACTTTTACTGGTTCTGGTTTGTTTTGAAACAAATTATATAGCTGAGGCTTCCTTTAACCTTATTATCCTCTTGCCTTAAACTATCTAGTGATGGATTCTAGCCATGTGTCACCATCCCTGGTACACGCTTTTAAGTATAACTCTTTTTTTTCCTTAAAATGCACATTGCTGTTTAGCCTGCATGTATGTCTGTATGAGGGAGTCGGATCCACTGGAACTTGAGTTACAGACAGTTGTGAGCTGCCATTGTTGGTGCTCAGAACTGAACCCAGATCCTCTGGAAGAATAGTCAATGCTCTTAACCACTGAGCTATCTCTCCAGCCCCTTAAGTATAACTCTTTAATCATGTTAAAAGTTTCCCACTATTCTAAACATGATTTTTTCTTTGGATTATCACATTTGCAGCTAAGTGAAGGGCTTCTTTCTTCTTATGTTTACAGTCTTAACACATAGTGGCTCAGATCTTGACTGATTCTAGGTTATCCAGGACACAACTATTATTTCCTCATGTGTTAATTCTTTTTTTCTGTGATCAAATGCTTGAAAAGAACCAACTTACAAGAGGAAGAGCTTACTGAGGCTTACAGCTTGAAGGGACAATCTACCATGGCTGGTGGCAGGAGCAAAGAATGTACAAGAAGTCGGACTCTGCTATCATACTTCAAGGCCTGCTCCCAGTAACCTATTTTCTCTAGTGAGGCTTTGCCTTCTAGAGGTTCCACATCCTCCAAAATAGCACCACCATCTATGGCCAACTATTCAAATACATGAGCCCATGGGAAGCACTTCACATTCAAATTACAACTCCCTATGTATGATAAATGCTGTGGCTTTCTGACAGTCCATTTGAAGGAAATACAGAGGTTCCTTTGTAACCCTGTTGGTCAGTTCTCTACTATAACGAGTGGGAAGGAGTACTAAATACTCTTTTTTCTGACTATATATTATCATTTGCTTTCCCTTTAGTCTTGTAACACCTTTGCTGTATTCACCCCAGCTTATGGTAATAAAATCATCTCTGCATTACTATAGCTAACCCAACTTGGGTAGAATATTCAAGACTCAACTAAAGAATTTGATTAACTACTTTAAAAATATGTTAACATGTGAAACAGGCCTATAATTTTGACTTCTGGTACTATTTCAAATATAAACCTGTTTTCCGTAGGACCGTTCTTGTGCCTATCTCTCTGAAACAATCTACATAGACAGACATTACTTGTTCCTCCAAGATGTTGTAATATTCATCCGTAAAACTGCCTAGTTATTGCTGAAGGAAGAGTCTTGATCATTGGCTCCATTTCCTCAATAGTTATTTAAGATTTTTCTATTTTGGGTATTAGGTTTCAGCTCAGTGGTGGAGCATTTGCCTGGTATGCCCAGGGCCCTAGAGGCTCAACCACCAGTACTACATATAAACAAAGATTTATCTATTTCAAGAGCAGATATGCTTTGACACCACTGTAATACATTCTCTCCATTTCCACATTCACAGTTCAAGGTTTTCTCCTTTTTAAAACTCTAGCCTGTACTAACATGGTTTGCTCTCATACATGTCTGTGCACTGTGTTATATTCTTTATGTCTTTATTAACACAAAAGACTAGCTTTTGTTTCATTATTGTCTGTTGCTCTATTCTTATTTCAATGAGTTTCTATTTTAATCTTTGTAATTTCTTTCTTTGAAATTCTTAGATTTATTCAATTCACACTCTTCTAGTTTCAACGACTCTTCTTTCTGGAACACATTAGTTAAGATCTGCACACCACTTTAGCTGTATGATAGACTAACTAGTTGCCATGTATTCATGTTCATTCTATTCTAAATGACTGGTATTCCCACCATGATTTCCTGTGCAGGTCATGAGTGAAATTAGGGTGTGTTTTAAAGTGTCTACAAACATGTTTACATGCTTTGTTTTGAACTTTTTGTGTTGACACTTGATTTAATCATACTAGGTCAAAGAACAAGGCTTGCATGAAATGATTGCTTAAAATTTACTGCAACTTTCCATACATGGTCAACTTTTCAAAGAATGGTACAGGTTCAGAGAAGAGTCGAGAGTGTCTGGTGGGTAGGTTTGGGGGTGAATCTCAAATGTGAGTCTGTGAATACTGATATGGATATGCTTGCAATTAGCCTACTATCTTGTATATTCTGTATGGTTTCATTTTTCCTTTCACATCATATTTTTTCTTCTTTTCTATATGACATTGTTTGATTTTTAAAAAATGTATTCTTGTTTTTTCCGGTAAGTCAGAAACTATAGATATGCGCTCTTTTAGTGAGTACAGTCAACTTGTAGCTGCCTTAAAATCTTCAAATGGACTATTAAGTTTACCTTTTTTTACAGTCACAAGTTATTCCACATTTTATTTCTCCAAACTAGAGCCTTTTCACGTTTGACTCACAGTCCCCATAGACTCCCAATATGTTGAATATGTGGTGTTCACTTTGTTCCCATTTCAACCATTTGCATGGCACTGAACTCAACACCATGCTAGTTTCTCTCCATTGCACCATTTCCTGTTTGCCATGTTTTCCTCAGTGCTCATATTCTCCTTTCCTGAAGTACCACTTTTAAATACTAAAAATCAATACCAGGGTCTGTGCCAGCTAAGTAAGAGCTCTACCACCGAGTTATGATGTTTCTCTAGCTCCGAATATCCTTTGAATGAGGCTGGCCAATAACTTGTTTTCTGAAGAACCGGTTGAAAAATTTCTACTGTGCCTTTACTAGGAAGGCTACATTGGTATAAAACTCTAGATGGATAGTTATCTTTCCCTCAGTGCTTTGAAAGTAAATCATATTATCTGACATTTATTGTGCCCAAGTTGGTTATCAGTGTCATAGTGTGTTAGGACATCTATTTCTTCCCTTCAGAACTTTCTTGGCTTCCATTACTTTGAACTAATCTCTATTTGTCTTTGTTGGTTCTATGGCTGTACTGCCATGTTTTCCTTTGGTTCTTCTTTGGTTTTTCCTGTGTTACATGCTATGTGAAAAGAAGGACTAACAACAGCCAATGTCAGAGGTGTGCTTAAAGGTAAAAAAAATCTCTGGGCAATAAGCCGTCAAATTCAATATAAAAACGTGATTCTTTTCCATTTAAGCTCTGTTTCAGATGCTGTGACACATTGGAGTCCTAGCTTCCACTGGCTGCTACATAGAGGCATGAAAAGAGCTCTCTTTAGGGAGCCAGCTCTGCCCACTATCTACACAGTAGTTGAGAGTAGAATGTAAAGATGATAGATAAGAGGTAAGTTTTTAAGAATTCTTTAGATTGATTACTAATTTTATGATAAAAGGGTTAAGCACAGACTTCTGTTTGAACATCTCAACTTCAGTGAGCTCATTCATCAGCGGCACGGTGTGCTGAGTCAAACCAGCCTTCACAAACAGGTACTTTTTCATTTACATTATCTCACTGGAAAATTTCCTGAAGTGTGAGCTGAGTTTGTTTGTCAAAGACAATCCTGGTTCTTTTACGAGCTGCCTAATGCTTGAGAAAACACTTATTTGATTGCATGGTACACTTCAGTGTTTACTTTTTGCTAAATGTCATCCTCATTTTCATTAAACAGTTTAAAACAATCTGATTACTCCAATTACCAGCTCAAAAACATATGGTTTCTTGACTTACACTTACTTACCAGGAGCCCAACAATGGCCAGGTGAGTTTCCCCAGTCCCACATCAGGGTCAGTGGCTTCATTCTTGATCAAAATTTCCATTTCTTAGATCTAACTTACCAAATTACTTTCATATTCATTTAGAGAAATTGCCTTCTTCCCCATAGACACCCTCTCAGAAATTTAACAATATAGAAGGAACAAGAAAAGGGAAAAGAAAAAAAAAGGGAAGAGAGATGCTAACAAAACTAGATGCATACAAAACTAGCATAACTGAAAATACAAAATTGCCCAAATATAAAGGATTCTGCTGCAGAGTTACTCAACAGAAAATCCAGTAGTTCCCAGGGTGAAAGGACCCTCAAAAGGTAAAAGAGAGGCTCCTCCTGTGGAGGGACCCCAACAGGCAATGGCCAGTTGCATTTATGTAGAATTCAGTGTCCTAGCAAAGTCAGAGGTGAATCCCAGCTAATTCACACAAAACATAATTTAAACTTTGATTCACTGAAGTTTGCTCATTGAAAGGAAATGTAATGATATATATGCTAGATTTTACTGGCCTGAAGAGACAGAGGATGCTAGAATCTTATTTTATTGATGGCAAGAACATTTTAAAGCATATAGTTGGATTTCTGTATCCCCAGGATTCAAATTTATATATTGAACCAAGCATAGATCAAAAATACTGGGAAAAAATTTCACCTATATTAAACAGATACATGTTTTATCCCCCATGTCATTGTGTCCCTAAACAACACAGTGTTTCAAAACAGTGTGACAAGTGTTTCAAAAGTGTCATACTATAGAATGGTAAGCATTTTAACAATGATGTACAGTACATGGGAGGATGAGCACAGGCTCCACATTTTAGCACTTTTAATTTTTTCTTTCCTTTTTTTTTGTAACAGGGTTTCTCTGTAGCTTTGGAGCCTGTTCTTCTGGAACTAGCTCTTGTAGTCCAGGCTGGCCTCAAACTCACAGAGATTTGTCTGCCTCTGCCTCCCAAGTGCTGGGATTAAAGGTGTGTGCCACCATTGCCTGGCGATTTTAGTACACTTGATACTAATGACTCAGTCCCTTTCACACTGTCCTATCTACACAGGGTACCCTGGAGCCTCATGGGCACCAAGGACCACTATGAAGTTCTCACGGAGCTGCACAGTTACGGTCAGTTCTTACCTGGTTGGCCTCTCGATTGAGATGAAAACCCAGTCCGGGCTAGGTTTTGTGGTTTAGAAGATGACTGCCCCACTTTGTCCTAAAAAAAAGACAACAGAGTGAAAGGAGATACTGCACCCACCACCAATTTCTCTCTTGCTCAGTTCCTTCTTTCGATTTCTTTCTTTCTTTTTTACAGTCTTAAATGACAGGTAGAAATGTGCTGTGGAAGGGAAACCAACCATGGCAAATGGTGGTCTGTTGTCAAGGGATTTAGAAGGGGCTCCTTTTGTTTTTTTTTGTTGTAGATTTCCCTGAAAAGTAATTTAAAAAGGACAACTGCTGACTGCTCAGCTTGGGCAATGAATGTCAATAATCAACACTCTATTGAGCACATGGCACTTTCTAGAATTGCTGGGTAAGCAATCTTGGACTTCCTGGGCCAGAACAATCCAGTCAGGGACCATAAGGTGTTCCTTGCCAACAGAGGCTGAGGAGCGCAGCAGCAGGTCGAATGAAGACAATGTTTTAGGCAGAAATTAAAACAGCAGACCCAAAATTTTAGAAAAAAACATCTTCATAGAAACATCTTAAGCCAATGAAAGAAACATTACAATATGCGTAGGAATATGCCACTTTATATCCACATGCTTACAAAAAAGTGACTAACTCTTGGTAGTAAGATGTTAACTACCTCTTACAAATCTGCAAAATCTGTGAACATTTTGAAATCACATATACTACTTCTGTAATTGGAAAGGTTTTGAACTGTGCCAAAAGAACAGTGTGTTCATTTAAGTATACTTATTAATAATATATAGTCACAAGCAGAGCACAGATCCCTTTCACTTACAGTGGGATCATACCCCACTAAAATCATCATAAACACAAAATATCTGAGGTGAATAGTGCATTGAGCACATGCAACTGACTCCACGTTGTGCTCGGGACATGGCGCACTATGGAGTACTTCTTGTTTCTCTGTGACCATGAGGCTCAACACTGCCATGAACACATATTCACTGCCCTGCATAGCAAGACAGCATCATACGACGGTATTAGTCCAAAAAAAGATTAAAGTTTAAAATTCAAAATTCCTGTACTGAATGCATATTGCTTTTACACAATCATAACGTCAAAAACTTTCTAAGCAAAACAATCATAAATTGGGGAATGATCATCTACAATTGATAAACCTATTGTACAAATAACAACTGTACCTATTCACTGTTTCCAGAATCCCAAGCTACTATAGCATGAGAATCTTACTCTGCTAGTGTCAAGGATATTTTAGAATATACAGTTGGCCTTCTATGCTTTTGCTTATGACTCCATGTATTCAATCAACTAAACTGAAAATGTTAGGAAAACATGCTTTGGTATGTGACTATGAGTAAATACAAAACTTATAATTTCTCCAGTAGGCAGCATCTTGTTTCAAAAGAAAATAATGGATTACTGCAAAGTCTGTTGGATTTCTCGGAAACTGACCACAGGTAACAAGTTGCTTAGAGGACCGTGGCACTGTCAATAATATGAATAGGAAAGGTGATGAAAAATAGAGAAGTTATACTGGTCCAATTTTGTTAAATTTCTTTAAGTTACTTTTTAATTTTTGCTTTATCTTGTGGTGTTTCTATGTATTTTTTCATAGAACTAGAGCTGAACTCATGGTTTAAATAAGAGGCTTGCTACTCTATTAAATTCACTGAGCAAATCTCAAGTAGCACAACTCAAATGCAAGTCTGGCAAGTTTGAGCTCTTGCTCTTCTGGGCAGGGTGCAGCTTCACATCACCATTCCCAGGGCTGTCCATAGAGGAGGACAGGGAAAGCTGGCTAAATACCCCTCACTCAGTCCTTCCTGCCAAATCACCTCACGGTCTAGGAAGAGCACACTGCTTTCGCAAAGGTGCCGGAGTGGTGGGGCATGGGTCTGCGGCCATACTTCATTGTTCAAATGTGTATTGGCAGGCAGCCTTTCTGTCTAGAGACTTCTGAAAAGATCCCTTGTAACATGGAAACCGGTGCTAACTTCCCCTGGGTCACAAACACACCAATGTGTAAAGTGAAGAGCTAAGGTAAGATCCACACTGGGCTTCAGAATACTGCTGTGTGTGTGTGCATAAGAGAGTGCCCTGAGGAAGAGCTACCAAAGGCCAGCTCACCCAAAGCACTCACAAACATACTTCAAAGGAACGCAAGTTGCCTCCATACTTTCCTCAAGGAAAACCCACTGAAATCAAAACAAAATTCCAAGGACTGCTGCCTACCTCCTTCCCCTCAAAAGAAATTATTTTAGAATTTGTTAAAATATGAAGAAAAAAAGATAAGATAAACCCCACTCTAATCACATACCAAAGTATTTAGCCTATCTGTATGCCAAAGATTATTTTTTTTAAAAAGAAACATAACATATGTATATAGACAAAATGTCTGCATTATTTGCAGAGAATGTATGTTTTTGGAATCACATGGACAATATGATCCTAGTTGTTAAAGAAGGGATATACAATCATATTTAAGTAATCTGACATATTTTGGTCAACATATGTAACTATCATTGGATGAATCTCTTCAGAGATCCAGCATTCCTCCCTGCATAGCTATTAATTTATTTGGCCAGTGTTCTGCTTATGAATATATAGACTTCTATGAATACTTAAATCCAACTTGTATCTAAGATGTCCCACTAAGGCCCATCTGTTGAAAGGGAGGAATCTGGTGACCAGGAGAAAGGGAGAGATTTTACAGGTGTCATCTGACCAAATGGTATTATCCAGTTTTCTGTTACTATAGCAAACATCCAAGATAACAATCTTAACTTACTATGAGAAAAGGTTTTAATCTGACTCAGTTGTCAAGGTTCAGTCTACAACTGGTTGGCTTCAATGTATCTGGGTACCTGGTGGCAACAGCAGGGAGTCCATGGTGATCTGCTTATCTCATGGTCAAGGTTTGTGAGAAAATGGAAAAAGAGAGCCAGAGACATAGAAGCCCTCTTCTTGAGGGCAGGCCCCCAGAGACTTAACCATGCCTCCCTAGGCCTGACCCCTCAAAGGTTCCACTACCTCCCAACAGTGCCACCCTGGAAAGCAAACCCTTAACATGAGCCTTAGGTCAATAAATAACTTGCAAACGACAGCACTATTTGTTACCCAATCCTTGTTTTGCCTGCTCTAGGTTGCTGTGCACACACATACATGAATGCACGCATGCATGCACACATACACCTTCTTTTAAGCCCCTACTCATCAGTTCCGCACATCTGTCTACTCTTGGGCTGACACCCTGCATTTTCCACTTGCACAGCCTGCCAACAGGTTTTATCATCAGCAGAGTATTTCCTTTCTCGCTTCTTTTACATGAACATCTTAGTCATTTTCTTCCAAGCAAACTTCTGAGCCAGGAAAGATTTAATACAGGTTTAGAAAAGTCACAGAACACATAGCTTCATTCAGTATAGACTGTATGTCTGCTAGAAGCTATACCATACAATCCAGGTATGTATGGACCTCAATCAGTTAGCTTTGTATAACCACACTTTAAGATGTTTATACGGTGATAACATTGCCTAAGAATTCATTTCTTAAAACGTATCCATGACATGAGTTTAATTTTTAAAGTTTGCTTAAAATATTAAAATGTCTCATTTGAAATATATCTTTGAATGAGTGCTTCTATCACTCATGGAAATACCACTATTGGACCATTAGCCTGGAAGCAGTTCACAAGGATGCTAGGAAACATTCATCAAGATATACAAACCTATTATTTCTAAGAGTGGAAGGGTCTGGGTTCTCGTGTCACAAATCTCATATAGTTTTGATTAAATATATCTGTTCGCAATGGACATGGCCCTACCTGATAGCATCTGGCTACATCCTATGAATACTTAAGTCTGAGACTCATTCATACACTCAACACACCATTTTCCCTGAGATGTCTCAGAAATCAGAAGCGAACAGGGCTATATAGACATACCTTCTTAGAACTAGGAATAAAAAAGATATACCATGTTGTTAAATGTTTCAGACAGAAAATTATTATTTGGTATAAGTATGCAACCAAATATTACATAGGACCTAAACATTATTTGTAGTTTATCTACAGCTTTGCTAGGCAGTCTCTACTTTTATCTGACAACATTCATGTATATCTCAAGCACTGTTTAAAATGTGATGTAGTCACGAAATCTCACGAAGAAGTGCATGTATTTGTAAAATCCCCAGATTGAAAAAAAAAAAGAAAGTCATCTTTTAAAATTAAACAGGTTAGAGCTTCAGACAAGAATTCTGTTCCCTTGAGAAGTCAAGAAGACTTGACTCAAAATGAGTGACCCTTAGCTGAAATGCCTGGGACCAACAGTTTTTCTTTTTTTCTTTTTTTTTTCTTTCGAGAATGTGTGCGTGGATATATTGATAGATCTTAGGGATGAAATTCAGGTCTAAACATGAATTCAGTTATGTTTCATACATGCCTTTTCCTCACAGCAACCTTAATGCAGTACTTTTATTAATTGTATGCGGTTCGGGGAGTAGATTTGACAATTGTGGCCTTACGGTTTGCTTGTTTGTTTTTTCCCCTAAAGTTTTTAATTTTAGAATAGTTCAGATTTCAGGATTTTCAATTTGGAACAGCCAACCTGTATATTAAAAATCATGGCATTTGTAAAATGAAATCAACCCCCCAAAGGCAGCCGAGTAAAGTTACCTACTGACTGTGGCATTGACACCCAGAAGGTCAAGAGCAAATGTCTGCCCGCCATTCCGAGGCAAACAATGTCATGCTGCCAGGAGCAAGGGAATGAACAGCGAGGCCAGACTAAAGGTTTCCTCTTTAGGTTAGTTTCTGTTTATCTGTGTGTCTGCTTCCTAGCCTCCTGGCCTCCACGAAGATAGAACTGGGCAGGGGAAAGAGAGGGTGGCCTTGTGGTCACTACCTCCCTCATGAGCAGGAGGCCCGGGTGCTTGAGAGGAAAGCTACAATTATTTTCTGAAGGCCAGGATAATAGCAAATACTTTTCAGACTATGGTTCTTAATTGCTATGCTGTCTGCCTCCAGAAAAAGGTGGGAGGGTTGGGAGTGTATTCCAAAAGTTCTTTACCTGAAACCATCCAAGGCACTTTCTTAGTTAGTGCTGGACCTTCTCAGATCCATGTGGTTTCGGAAGTACTTGCTCAAGTCCAAGTCTGCCCTGCCAAGCAGATCGAAGTAGAAACATGCCTTTGTGAAAACAGGAAAAGCCCACCCTCTCTTGGGTGGCCCAATCTGGGACACTGCACTAAATGATGAAATGGGACTCACACAAAACACTGAAATTGGTGAAAAGGGACAGTGAAGATGGTCAGCTCCCTTCTGTCTCTGCATTAAGAGATAGTGCCTGGGTTGCACTATCAGATCCCTGGACCTTTAATTTCAAGAAATGGTGGCCGACAGAGCAAGGTAAGCCAGGGAGGGATAAGGGCTGGTTGGGGGCTTTGTTGTCTTGATTGACTGTGTTTCATAAGCCATATATCAGCTTGCTGTGTGAAGGCTCCTTGGTGATTCTTATTGGTCAAAGCCTGGGGCCAACCTGCTCTCCTCTTGACTGTTCTCAGCTTCTCCAATAACTCTCTCCCTTCTGCTCCAGCACACTCCTGAGATCCTGGTCTCATAAGCAAGCATTTAACTTCTTCCATTCTACTGATCAAAATCCCAGGTGTGTTTTAAAGCTTGGGGAAGTGACTTGGGGAAGGAGGACATGTGTCAGGGGTGGGTGTGGAACCCAATTCAGGGGAAAGGCCAGTATCTGCTATGCACTGACCACCTACCTACTTGCTGTCATCCCTCCATAATGTCTTAGTTTAAAACCAACCTTTGACCATCTGCCCACTTGGGGACATCTGTTGAGATAGCTGGTACACGATGCTGGAGTCCTCACCAGAGTCCAAGGTGATTCTTCTGAAGAGAGTACATGAACTCCAGTAGTGTTGGGTTTTAATTGTGTTATTCTAAATGCAGTCAAAGTTGTGAGAAGATTTAAACTGAGAGGCAGGGGGGAGAAACAAAGGGACTTTGTCCAGTTGTCCAGTACATAATCCATGGGTGTGAGCTCATCAGTTCTCAACAGTAGATGTCACTGTACCTATTTTCCCGAAAGTGCCTGAAGTATAAGACAACTTGGTGAAAGTTGTAATCAGCACTCTAACTTCTCTTCTAGTAAGATGTACAAAATCAGACCTCCCAATGACTAGAACACTAACTACAAATGAGCTGGAGGTATGCTTTTGCCCCACATGGCCCTGCCTATTTAGATGCCACACTTCATAACCATGTAAAGGCAAAGGAAGGGAGAACAAAGACATGTCAATCCAGCTTAAAGCCCAGGCCAGAACAGTTTCCAACAGTCTGAAGGAGAGAGAAAAGCTCAGCATACCAGCTGTCTCTATCAAGGAGTGAGGGCAATATTTTTTTTTATCTGTAACGGTGCCAATTACACTTTTCGCTTATGATACTATTTATATAAGCTGCTGAGTCTAACATGAAAATGTTTGGATCATTTCTGGCCAGACTTCAAAAAACTTGTCTCATATATGCATACATATGAATATATATGTGACAGAAAGGTAAGCATGTGTGTGTGCATGTACATCCTCACACACACGTGTGTGCGTATATGTGCTCAAGTTTCCACTTTAATCTTCCCACTAACCTAAATACTTTAACATCTTCAAAGGCACAGAAAAGCCCTGGTATTCCACATTTGGCATTTCTGCAACATAACTACCTCCAAAGGAGGCTATTTTATACATCAGCAAAAGCAACTTTGAATGGCTTACTTTAACACCTCTTCTGCTATGTTACTCACACACACATCAGATTGAGTTATTCATGGTAGAGTTTGTCAACGTTTCATATTTTAAAACAGCTACACTGAGATGTTACATAGCATACACTTCCTCTGTTGGACGTGTACGATCTAGTGAGTACTGCTATCAAGACAGAGTGTACAACGCTCACCGGGTTCTAATTTTAGAATATTTCCATCACCCTCCCAAGAAACCTCATGTCTGGGGCCTGTCAATCTTGACAAATGGTTTTCCCAAAATAAAATGTCTTTGCCAAGTCAGTTTTATTCCTGATTTTAGATCCAGTATTCCCTTATCAAGGAGGCAGCTTGGCCTTAAGGTGAAGGACACTGGCTCTAGAATTTCTGCAGATGAGCAGTTACGTGACCTTGGGGAAGACTCCACAACCTAAAGGGCTATGGGTGATCATGCCCATAAGAGCTCCTCAAAGCAAATGTCAGCAGCTGCTTTCACTACAACCACTGGTGTACCATGTCTCCCTCCTCTACCTCTTGCTTCTCCAACACCACCTCTCCTATAATACCACCATCACCACTTGAGTTCACTTCTTCCTCCACCTTCTCCACCACCACCACCATCACCTCTCCTCCATGACCTCTCGAAGCCTCCCCCATTTATCACCTGACCACCCTCACCTCTTCCACTTCTACTACCTCCAGCATCCTTCCAGCTTTCTACTACCTCTAGCTCTCCCATCATCTCCAACCCCATTTCCGCCATAACTTTTCCCTCTTTCCTTCTCCTCCACTAGTACCTTCCCAGTTTCTCTTACTGTTCCTCTTTTTTCACCATTTCCATTTCTTCCACTCCTCCCTCTACTTGCATCAGTTTCTACCTAGCCTTCCTGTCATCAACTAGCAACTGCTTTCTACCTCCTTAGCTTCCACCATAACTTCCAATGAACTCTATTCCCACCTCTCTCCTCTACTAGTTTAAACACTTTCAATCCATGGCTGCCATGGGTTTTCTCTCTACCTACCATCACTGCCTACACATCCTCAACTTTAACAAACCACTTCTCCTATGAAAAGGCAACTGAAAGGACACCAGTACTTCCACCTCAATTACACAGGGCTAGTTTTGTCAGAAGCATCACCAGGAAGCACCTTAATCTTCTTTGAGTTCTATAACTTCAGCAGCAACTGGAAGCTCTACCTGTAGACTCTCTACTCACATCCCATAACTATCCAATCAGGAAGACTAACAACTACAGCCTTTAAAGGACATAAGACTATCAGTCAAGGCATAAATTGGGGCATGAACATATTGGAAAACAACATATTTCTAAATTGAATAAAAATATTTTGATTCTGACCTCAAGAAATTCTGGCCCCATGACTTAAAAGTTTTGGAAAAGGGAGAAATTCCAGGTTTTACTCTCTGAATATTTTCCCCTATCACTTTCCTCTCCTCTGTCACAGAAAATTAATACATATAATAAGTTCCATGGAGCCTCAAAGAACCAGGCTAAAAGGTCACAAAGAGGCTCAGTCCTTTGGAGCTCAAGAATCACCCAGCTACACATCCACTCACAGACCCCCAAATAAAGAGGAGCAGGCAATAGTTAATAAAAATGCAATGTGGCATGTTAGCAAGTACAGAGTTCAAACTTGGAAAAACAACATTGGACATTCTGATCTGCTAGTTTTAGGGACAATCCCTAAGCACCTCAGAGCTTCAGTTGCCTTGTCTTAAATAGGAATCGCCATGGAGGCACTGCCATCAAAACCTAGACTCTTCAGTTCCATGCTTTGTATGTTCTCTCTTGGTTCCATAACTCCTGTAACATCTATACTACAGCCAGAGACTGAAACACACTTTAGAACAATTAACTGGATGGAGTTGCCTTCAGAATACAGTACCAACCAAGTCCATAGCAGGCATACAGTATGCCTATACTCTGCCCCTAGTTTAGCAGAAGGAAGGCATGCACCCCTTCCTTGAACCTGCTCAACAATAATCTCAGAACTTGGAAAGGGCCCTCACTGTCCTGACTGACTGGGAAAAGGCCCCAGGGTTGAGTGTGATGTAATCCTTGGTAGTGGTTCTTCCTCATCTCTCAGTCCCTGTAGAGGGCAGAGGGCCAAGGGTAAATGGCAGCTCATGGCCAAGAACCCAGAGGCAGAATGAGATTGGCCCAGAGCTCCAGCCTAGATCCCCATAGCATATCTAGACTAGGTGTGAATGCTCCTCAAAGGACAGGTGTGAGATGGAGCATGCTGGAGTTCAAGGGGGTAATGGTTCAAGGCGACACTCTTTAAAATCTGTTGTGGTTTGAATATGAACCATCCCATCCTACCCCCCTAGGCTTATGGCTCTCTTTAGGAAGGTTATGGGACCGTTAGGATAATGGAGCCTTGATGGAGGAAGTATGTCAGTGGAGGCTGGCTTTGAGCTTTAAAAGCCAGTATCACTTCCTGCTTTTTCTCTCTCAGCTTCCTAACTGTGGGTGAAATGACCATTCTGCTTCCTGATCACCAGGCAAACTGCTCCTGCTGCCCTGTCTTCCCTGCTGTGATGGACTGTACTCCTTTGAACTGTAAACCAAACCTTTCTCTCATTAACTGTTTCTGTCAGGGCATTTTATCAAAGCAACAGAAAGGACCAGATATAAAATCCACTCTGCCTTTGAGTAAAGCATGAAGCTAATATGAAAAAAAATAGGTTAAATCAGAGTACAACAAAACTCAGCCCTTTTGTCAAAGGGTGCCTTCTTTCTGTAAGGCAGCTTGCCTTAATATTATGAAGGATGTTTGGGACACAAGAAGTTCACTTCATCCTTATTGTGACAGGAATAAAATATTTATGAACTACTAGTGTGGCAAACTAAATAATGTAAGTTAACACTTCACTGTGTGGGCCATTTCCTCTTCTGGAAAACAGGATGAGTAAATTCCCTTTCAGTTCTAAGACTGGACTAGTACATTTTATAAAAATATTCCCGAGAGGCTCTATGGTGAAAAACAGTATTATGAACTGGGTACTGTAGTGCACACCTATAATTTCAATACTAGAGATGCTCAAGCAGGATCACAAGTTGATAGCCAGCCTGATAGCTCCAACATAGGTGGAGCCTGTCTCAAAAAGAGTCCTAGGAAGGTGAGAACAATGACCTGAGCCCTATCAGTCATTGTTGCATTGACTGTAGAGATTTTTTTCAAGCTTCAATGGCCATTAGAGGAAAGTTGTGGAGACCAGCCCCAAGCATGAGTCCTACCCTGCCCTGCTACTATCTGGGAAGATGGAAGGGAGCTCAGCATTGTCTTTACTGTCTTCATCGGTATCCTGGATAGTTGAACTATTAAACCACACCAATCCAGACTGAGTAAGAAGTTGACATCTTCATGTTTCCAACTACTTGTCCTGGCTCAGTAAGTCCTGAAAAGCCTAGGAACCCCAGTTTTCATTTGTAAACTAATTCAGATAGTAGCACCTATAATTATGCCTATTCCAAAGGGTTTGTTGGGAAGGCCGTCACAAAACACAAGCCAGTTTCTCTGGCTATCCCGGAGGAGATGGCCTCCAACTCTATCATAGCTTAATATGAGCTGGGGGAGAGGTGGTAGTGGGTGAGGGGCCAAAGGGAAAAACATGGAGGCCTTCACTGTTCTGTTTAATAAGCTGTGTACATACTCTTCCATGCCTGAATAGCGGTTATAAATGGCAACAAACTGGCTATTCATAGGGTCACTCTAGCTTCAACAGACAGCAAAGAGGAAGAGCCAGCCGGCCGCCATCGCAGAAGCCCAGCTGCCAGGTTGTGCACTTCTAATACTGTCAACAAATGGAACAACACGTGCAAGAGAAGATGGAGGACTGTGGGAGTAACTCACACATAGATTATGGTGTGTGTGTGTACATGTGGTGCACTTAGACTAATTATGGATACAGGTCACCTGTAGCTACCATAGGCCCTTGCCTTTTCCACTATTAAAGTTGTAAAACATTTCTCTACCCAGAGACTTCCCCACTGAAATATGAACCGATTCCACCCTAGGACATCCATGGCAGTCTTGCTTGCCTGCTTACTTGTTACCAGCTAGTTTCAAAATGTCTTCCTTCTCCATCCATAGTTGTTTTTATTTTTAAGAATGGGGTTCAAAGGCTAATGGGCCCTTACTACGTATCTGTTAACCTTGTTCTGAGACCAGTGTATGGAAGAACCTGGGAGTCCACGGCCATGCTTTTGGTGGACAGTATCAAGCTGCTCAATATGGAAGAGTTGAGAACAAAGGAGGTCATATCTGAATTTCCCAGGACACTGTCTTCCTCTGTCATTCCTGAGGAGCCCAGTGGAAGGGTAAGGATGAGATCTCTCCTGCTCAAACATTTCCAGCTCAAGAGACCAAGTTCTAGGATGCAAGTTGTGGGAATTTCCAAGTTGAAACCCAGTGGTTCAAACACCTAAGTTCCTATGGGAGCAAGGAAGAAGACATGATGGATATGAAAAGGGGTGGGAAGTAGAGCCTCAGTTTTTCAAAGTTGAACACTTTTGTGACCGGGATGAGGATTAAGTAACATAGGAGATACTGAAAAGAGGCCAGTGTGGGGAGTAAGATGGATGGGATCCACATACTTCTTTCTTAAAAGATCTACTGGCCTGATCCTGGATTCTATCAACACCCTTCCAATGGTCACCAAGCTGAAAACCAGTCACTCTTAGACCCTTTCTTATCTATAGTCTAATCAAGGACTGTTATCTTACTTTCTAAATATTTCCAACCATGCTGTCTTCTCATGACCGCTGGGGCTTTCTGCGCTTAGCTTGTGCTGTCACATTTCAAACACCCCAACTGTAGAACCAAGAAGTGACCATCCTGGGTCCCAGTCCCATGAGAGTCAGTCAGCATCCAGCCCAGAGGCGTAGGATGTAATCTCGTTGTAAATAAATCAAAAAGTAGCCATACGGCTTTAGAGTTAGTAGCTGTTTCAGTTCCATTTGTGTGCTCCTATGCCACGTTCACATGGGGCTTTTTCACTGCATGTGTGAATCTCTTCATGCTTATTGTATTTTTTTCTCCCTAAACAAGTAATGCTTTTGCTGTGCTTCCTGACTGGGATGTGGCCTGTGCACTAACTCTAAAGCCAAACACTTAAATAGGAAATTTAAATAACCTCATGCTGAAATTATTCTGCTTTAGTAAAAGGAGTAATTTAGGGTCCCTCTTAAAATATATCATTTTAAAATAATCAGCTGCCAACTGCCTATTTTTTATCAATCAATATATAATTATTGCCTATTTAGAACATATCATCATTTTTCTTTGTCTGGTTATTCAAAGCATTGACAGTAATTATCCAGGCATTTTCCCCACTTCTGTATCTGAGTGAGTGAGGATGGTTTACAGTACCTGAACCCAGGCAGTGAGATTGTCAAAATAAACCAAAATAAACACATGCTTCATCCAGGTGCCCCAATCCACTGAAGTGTCACAAACCGTTAACAAAGATGCCATGTGTATTGCTTGCCACACTTGAAGAATTATAGCACAGTAAAGGTACCCAACCAGGAATCTATTTTAAACTTCTTGGAATACAGAAATCACTGCAGGCCTCTGTGCACAGCCAGCTCCGCCCATCACCAAGAGCCAGCCACTGCCCACTTTCCTGAGCAGAGAACAGGCCTCGGTTTGGGCCCCTAGAGTGCAGAGCCCAGGCTGGTTGTACGCCGGACTCAGGGTGTACGTGCAGAAGGAGGAACTGGCCAGTACTCCTGTCCACGTCCTCAATAGGATATTTTTAATTCCTCTTTACCCATCTCAGACAGATCCCAGAGGATTAAGTTGTTTCTCTAGATTCTCTGACATTCACCATGACACAGGCTAAAAGTCCACATTCCGACTCTGTGAAGGTGGAAAAATACACATATCTCTGCAAATATCAAGAGCCTAAGATTAATGGAAAGACGATTGGTATGTGATTGGTATGTTGGCAATAAAGGACATTCATACAAAATTTACTTTTCTTCCAGCAAAGTTCTAAAGAGATAAGATAAAAGGTAACCAGTAAACACACTGAGTCAGGAAAAACACCAAACCAACTTCTCTGACAAGAGGAAAGCTGTAGTGAAGCAACAGCATCTTTGTTAACAATGGCTCAAAAGTTTCATTTCTCCATCCATAGTCGACTTGGGTCTTTTCTCATCGTCATGCCCTTGGGAGGACATTGGACCTTGTGTGTCACCTCACTCATCAGGGTTTTTAGGAGTAAGTTTCCCTTGCTCTGTAACCCCTACACTTTCTTAAGTCTTAAGCTATGCAGCAAGCACACTGATATTTCCAGAATGAGTCACCACTATGAAAAGTTTTTAATCAGTCCCTCACTGCCCACAGCACAGCAACAACAAATGTTCTGGCCAGGGCTGGGGGTGCATGCCTTTAATCCCAGCACTCAGGAGGCAGAGTCAGGAGGATCTTTGGATTCAAGGCTAGCTTGATCTACACAGGTAGTTCCAGGCCAGCCAGGGTTACATAATAAGGCTGTATGAAGAAGAAGGAGGCCCTTCAGAAACACTAAGAGAGGATACAAGAATGTTCTAGAATCCATATGGCTAATGAGTAAAATGCATATTGTTATGAATGTCTTGGGCGAGTGCCATAGTCATGACTAAATTATCTTTTGAACAGTCCTGTCTTCTTAAGTTTGGCTTTGAACTTACAGATTTCTCTGAATAACATGTCAATTCTGAATATCATCCCGATTTTACCACATGGTTTCTGTATATTATTTTCTCTTTGTGCCTAATCCTGTGACGGGTTCTCTGCACATGTTGTAATATCTATTGTATTCAGAGAGGCTAAGACCTGTGCATGCTGGCAACTTTCCCAAGGCCAGGCAGGCAGCTTGTGGCAGAGTGGTGGTCAGACTAGTGGGCTATGCTCAAAGCCCCTGCCTTAGCTATTCTACTGTTCCATGTTTCACGACTCCAAGGCACTGAGTGGGGGCGAGGGCAGATGTGATAAATTTTCTCTCTGATAGGATTTCCTATTTCACAGTAGGAACTGACTGACTTTTCACATTTTCCTTTATTTTTACTGAGAGACTACCTGTCAAAGGGACTTACAACAGTTTGGGAATAAAGAAATTCAACAAGCATGAAGTTAGAGGATGCAGATTAAACATTTAGTTGCGATGGCTCCAAGAAAAATGAGATCTTTGTCAGCTGGACATTAACTTGCTCTGCTTAGTCTCACCTTCGGCACAAATATCTGCCATTACTGGGCAAAGTAAATAATGTTTTCCACCATGGGGGTCTCACCTGTAAGGGGAAGATCATGAAGGCCTGTTTCACAGGCTGGTAGGAGGGTGAGACAACCTTCGTGAAGTCCTGACATGCAGACCAGAACTAAGTAAGAACCCTTATTTTTGCTTAACTATGAAATGGGCATCAGGAAAGTACTGGTTTTTCCAGAATTGGTGGAAGGTTAAAGACAAAATATGTACAGAAGGCCTCATCTTTTTCCCAGTGCCACTGTGCTCTGGTCAATGGCCAGCATGCAGGCTGCTGAACATAGGTTTTACAGGACAGCACCCATTGCCACCACTGGTCTCCACAAGGTCACTGCTAAGGACAAGTTAGGTTTTGTACCACTGGGGTTGGGAGCGCCCTGCAGGAAGAGATGTACCCATATATCCAGTCACAATGTACCTACCACTGCACTGCTAATACCCTGAGTATCAGTTACACCCACACAAATCTGAAATTGATTCCATACATTATCAAAATATAAAAGCATACACTGCTAACCAGGCATCAACTAACTCAATGCCAGTAAATAAAGCAAGTTAACAGTAATTGCTAGGGCAGTGAGAAACATTTGTCTAAACCAAGCGCCATATTACTTTTAAATGATTAGTGCACTGTGATTTTAAAGGTTTAAAACCACTGTAATTTCCAATTTACACAGGTACTATTTAAAAGATACTTTAAAATGCTCTTCTTTCACTCTTTAAAAATAATTCCATATTCTTTAAAAAAATCTAATGTCAACTCATGCCTCAACAGCGATCAATATTCTCAAAAAAGTAAAACTACAGTAGCTTTAATTTAATGAGGTTCTTTTACATGAACCCTAATTCTCACTATGAAGCTGAAAACAGAAGAAATGCACACCACCTTTGAACAAGGTAATGACTATCACAGAGCTGAGGAGCAATGCCAACACATGTAGGAACTTACCTGGCTCACCTCCCAAAGCATTTCCACCACTGCTCCTACTGAGTTTGGAATTATAATATTCTATGATCTATAAAACTTCGTTAGACCAAAGTGAGATGAAGGCAAGTGTCTGGGTCATCGCATAAAAGAAGTGCTTCATAGAATCACTGCATCCTTCTACCTCGCCCAATAGAAGAAATGACTGTCAGCATAAGTTACGAAAGGAATGCAAGGAACAGACAATGAAATTCATTTCCAGTTACAAATCCCAAATCAAGGCTGCTTTAATAGTTGATGTCATCATTCAGTCCCTCCAGATATGGCCAAAATATAGACGAATGGGGGCATCCACTGGAAAATCCCAAGTTGGGTGTGATCAACAAAATCTTATGTCTAGAAAACAGCAAAGGAGACCAACTGACCCAGAATGGCTCATATGGCTCTGTCCCTCCAAAGGACTCATTACAGAAACCAGTATTCTAGAATAGGAGTCAGCAAATCTGTAAAGGGTCCAAAGACTACAACTTTTCAATGCAGCCCTAGGGAAGCCATGAACATAAAGAATGAGCATGGCTATGTTTTAATACAACATTACTCACAAAAGCAGTCAGGGAGTGTAAATTTGGCATGGGTCTGTAGGTTACCACCTCCTGTAAGAGATTTAGGAATGCTGCACTGAAGTGGAACCCAAACAAGCAACTTCAGTAACCTCAATGATGAGCATCAATGCTCACTCTGCATTCATGTCTCCACCAGCAAGCTGTGGTTGCGGAGGGCAGAAATTAGAGTTTCTATATGGTTCATTTCTACTATCATGTATGGTTTTAATTCAACTTGGGGAAAATTAAAATAAATTACTGTTTTTGAAATTTGTAATAAAGTGAAATTAGTAATATACAATTTACATCAGGGTGTTTTATTTCTAATGCACCATTCAATATGTACTGTGCATACTGTTCAGATGGTTGTGGTCAAGTGTGTTTTATTTTCTATTTTGATTTTTTCTGATGACTAACATTGCTTTATTTATCAAAACATTTGTCATGGGTATATAATCCTTCTTCAAGATTAGCTAGAAGCCAGGTGTGGAGAAAGACTAAGAGGCTTGGAGGGTTTATCAGAAAGATAAGTGATCTCCACAATCAGGATGATGCCATGGAGTCCATGATGAGCCTTGAAAACCCTATCACACAACTAAGGCAGTATGGAAGACAGAGTTCCTGACAGGAGAGCCCATCTGGACAAGAGAAGTTAAGTTTTCTAGATTCAAAGCCCTTGAGATTTCAAAGTTACTAACAATGAGCTATTGGCTTATATTTACAGAAGTTCCCAGAGATGCTCATTCTGTGTTAAGCAAACTCTACACTGCTCTTGACCAAGGGGCCTTCCATACTTCACAGTCTTCTGTGATCTATCACACCACCCTCAAATGCTTGGGGGAATCCATTCCTGGCTCTTTCATGGTGTAGTGGACACATCTTCTTCCTCAGAAGGCATCTCTGACCTCCCTTTCCCAAACACCCCACCCTCTGCCAGACTTTCCTATTATATTTCTTTCATGACTATTACCATTGTCCATAATTACCTCACTTACCAATCACTCCGAATCTACCTCTCCCAGTAGAATTTGTGAGTCCACTTACTTGTCTAATGAGGTTCAAGATGGCAACCTGACCCTCAAAATGTTTCTAGTACATAGATGGTACTCAATATCTGAGAGATTAAAATTCAGTCTTGCAACATTTGACTAGCTTCTTGATGCTGAGTAACTTCCAAGCATTTCCTCTGATCCCTGTGATAACTATTACACAGTTATCCACCTCAACAGAGGAACAGGGAAGGTGTTTGATTTCACCAAGACAAGAGAACTACGAAGTACCAAATTTAAAGGTAGAGACTAGGCCTTCTTTGCGAAACGAGTCATCTTCTGCTTTGATAGCACCCTGCCCTACAACTCAATTACTACCTCCACCACTCAAGCAGAAAGCAGAAAGATGCATGCAACAATTTTGGAGCTTCTATATGTATAAAAAATTCACCTATCAGTGACTCATTGACTCAATTATATATCTGATCCAAGCCACAGCTATTAGTGAATACAGCTAGAATTAGAAAATTATTTGTATATTGAAGATTTTAAGAAGATTTTTTTCTCTATAAAACCCTGGAGATTTATCTAATTGCTGTAATTGCAGATTGCTCAAGACTGGAACCCACTGTAAATCATCCTGTTTTCTGAGAAATTCTGGAACTGTCATCTAATTTTCCAGGAACACTGAATACATACTGCCAAGTCTTGCCGCTGGATTTTTATAAGAGTAGACAGTGCCTTCAAAAGCCACTGAACAGCATTGAGCATGTCCTTAAAGTATGACAGAGGAGAGCAGAGAATGGCCAGCACTGGTGCGTTCCTGGTGTCCTGGCTCCTAGGGAAGCAGCCTTGGGCACAGCAGCATCAAGGACAAACACCCAGCAAGTCTACAAAGTAAGGCATTGATTGGAGTCTGTGCCACTGCCATTTCTGTATGTACCAGCAGGAAATGGAAAACGCCAGGGGGAGGTGAATGAAAAGTAAGAGAGTCTTTGTGTTTTTACCCTTCCCTGGCCATTATTTGGCGAGTCTTTGTGTTTTTACCCTTCCCTGGGCCATTATTTGGCCCTCAAAGTCTATCCTGTACCCTGCTGACAATGAGACTAGTAAAATAACCGGGAGAGCTTCTCCCTTGGGATGCCATACTCTTGAGCTGCCTGCTCTGTTCTTTTTGGAAGAGGGGATGAAGGGCCACACAGCATGTAGAGGGAAGGGCTGCAGTATGAGCCTAAACAAGCCAAAGCTAACTGGCCACATGACAATCAGGCCTGTGACGCATGGATGTAGCACAGAGCTTCAATCAGCCACAGCCTCTTTAAGAACAAGGAAACCAGTATGTACGAGGCAGAGGGAACTGAATTTCTGCAAAAGAGCTCACCCACTAAAGAGATGCGTAGGTTGCCGCCAACCTTCACAGTTGGCTACAGTTTTCATCTCCTTTCCCGGTATGTAACTGATTTTGGCTTTACATCAGATTCAATGATTAGAATAAATGGTATTCCTAATCTTCAACTTTCTCTATAGATTTGCTCTACATCGAGAGAAAAAAAGAATGAAAAAGATTTCACTCTGCAGCCATGGCACTGTAGGCAATTTCTCATGACTAGCTAAAAAGAGACTTCACGGACTAAGGGAGAAGAAACACATTCAAAGAAGTGCAAAAATCTGATCAAGGCCAGTACATATGAAAGAACTTCAAAACCAAGGGCTCCACCAAGTAGAGGGATGGTGGCCCAAGAGAGATGGTACAAGTACTTGAAGTGATGTGAGTACTGAGAAGCATAAGTCAAGAGCCACACTCAAATATAAAGAGTCAAGGACCAACCCTCAAGACTCTACGCCCCCAGAGCAAAGCAAAAGTTGAAACTAAAAGCTTTCAGAAGTTGAAGGACAGCGAAGATAAAATCTTTCTAGAATCTCAGGGTGAGAACCTGGAGAGATGCAAGGCCACCAGGAAGAGAAAGACAAGCTATGGAAAGGAACCCAGATGAGACAGGCATCCAGCAACAAGCCAAGAAGCCACCTATTGAGAAATGATGTGTCCCTTTTCCATTTTCTCCTCCCTTGCTTTGCAGACACTCACATCTCCACGGGAATGCTCTACTATGTGCTAGGATTCTGGAATGCCACTTGGAGGTTTTGAAGAGGGGAGGTAAAAACACCCACTTCATGTGAATACCTAATTTCTGGAATCAATGCACATATCTGTGCTATGACAAAACTCTCGTCAGAAAAAGATGCTGTGATTCTTTGAAGAGGAAAGTAAAGATGGTCTAAGGCTTTCTGCACCATGGGGCCTTCTGTTTTCCTCTAGTGTTCCTTTGGTAATCTGTTAGCAAAACGAATGGCAGATAGTGCAGAAAGTAATGTGGGCAGCCAGCTAAAGGAATTGGTTTCCTTTGTCTTCTTCAAATTATATTTACTGCACTGTGGAACCTGGAGCAAAGACTAAACATGAGTAATCATGCACCCTCTCCCCAAGTTAGTCATGGCTTTGGTTCTCCTGCAGCACATGTAACTAGTGTCGTCGTGTGCAGGCATGGACACAACATTTGAGGGTGCAGTTGATTTTGAACAAGGGTACCCAATCATAAAAATTAATATGGATGACAGAGCTAACACAGAGATAAAAGTAACTCAGAGAATTCACAGATGAAACAGACAAAATCTTCATTACTTGTACGGCAGTGATTACTATGACATAAAAATCAATGGAACAGGTAACAAAAGGGGGAAAAATTACAAAACTTGTAGGTGTTAAAGGATATCACAAACAGAATGAAAGGACAATCCAGAGTTGGGGCAAAATATCTGCAAATTCTTTATGTAGCATCAGGACCCAAAGCACATGAAGGGACTCTCCCACACAGCAACAAGGACAATTACAGACTCACAGACTCAGAAACAGACTTTAAAGAAGACATGCATGAAAATCTGTTCAATATTACTAATCATTAGGGAACTAGAAACAAGAACTATACTGAGATACTAAAGCACACACACATGCGCATGA
>LOJH01009854.1:0-28022 GCA_001685095.1 Ellobius talpinus
CCTTGGTTGCTTCCTCCTCTTATAAGGACATGAAAACATGGGAGGAGGCTCAGTGGCTAATGGTGCTTGCTGCCAAACATGATGATGTTCGTTCATTCCCCATGACCTACTGAGTCTCTTAAGTTGTCCTCTGATTTCAGCACATGTATTGTGTATGTGTGTATACTTGTATACTTATAAATTTAAAAACCCAATTATGAGGGGATCACTCTTATTACTTCATCTGAGCCCAATTTCTTCCCACATACCTCAATGCCAGCATAAGAATTTACAGAAGATGCAAGCATTCATACAGAATTGGACATGTATAAAATATGTACCAAGATGGTTTTACAAATAGTAGGCATGTTCTGCTATATAACCCTTTAAACTTCTACTGGTCTGAGTTCCTCAGTTAACTTTCCCATGAGTCTTAGCAAAGTATTGGTTTCAAAGCCTTGATTCTGTTCTTTGTCACACTTTTTATACACTTTAGAAAAAGAAACAATATTTTAGAAATCATAAGACCCTGTTTCTGTGTGTAGGGAATTGCGTGCCAACCAAGTCCTAATCCTTTGAATATATGCATTAAATCCTCACCAACACTATTCCAAGATATGTATTATATGGATGGAAAGTGCATGGTTTAAAAGGCATAAAGTAGAGTTCCAGCTTAACGTCCATACTCACCAGCTCCACAAAAGCATGCACAAAGCATGTTTTAAAAGAGACTCTGCCATAAGTTACTCACATATATTTTAGCTATCAGTGAGAACTTTTAATTTTAATTATTCTAGAGTCAGTTTCGTTCTTTGATTTTCATACTGTCAGGCCAGACTTCCTAGTGGGAAGTCTTTCACAATTATAATTTCTGTGATCAGATTCCTTCTGCTCAATGTCACTGCTCTTATGATTTCAGCATACAACTCTTGAACTGACACACATGTTCTATGGATTAAATAAATTAGAGTTACTTCTTAGAAAATAAGCTGGTATAGCCTAGACACTCTGTAGACTATCACTGGCTATGCTGGCATCCAACGCACTTTTACCATTCACATCCAGTGGGTTTTCCACATTCTGTTTGCTTTTCTTAAATGCAGGGAGAGTAGGCAGATGTAGAAGTGCCCCTCCTCTTGGCTGGTGAGGAATTTGTGTTATTTGTCTTGCAAATTGGGTAGCTGGCTCCATTTAGCTCTTCCTAAACACACTTAGTTGAGTTTCTTTGGAGGAGAACTTATAAATCTTGTGCAGCACTTCTGCTTCCTCTCTACAAGTAGCATTAAGCAATTTTAAACTATTCATTGTCTGAGAATTCTTTAGTGAGCTAGAAAATTCAATGACTGCACAAAGAAAAGTCTTCAAGGACCATATCTTAAAAGATTTTCTAAGAATACATTATACAGTTCTCTATATAGAATCATAAGCTACCCTGGGCTATGGGTTTTGCTGTAACATTCAGCAATGTAGTAGTATGCATATTAATTTTTGAAAGCTATTGTCTGTAATGATGCTTCTAAAGTGAAGGTCATAAAATTTACCCAGCTCTTGGAATGAAGAGTTGACCCTTCTGATTTACTGATTTGCAATCTTTGAGTGGAAAGAACTATTTGTTAGAAAGAATTAATTATGTTTTAATTCTAATTGTAAAATATATTTTCCTTCTTTTACTTGGGAATTCATGTAAATCAAATAGGAAACATTTCCCAAACTCTTCTGTGTGTAAACACTTAGACATCAGCATGTAGTGTTCTGTTGGGAGGTTACAGAATTTGTATGCATAGACTGATTATTGGAGAGCTGATCTCATGTGTTTGGTAGGGTCCTCACCTGCATCTCTATGCCTAAGTCTATGCAGTTCTACCTATACACATATGACTACATATATCAATAATGTGTGAATGCATGCGTATGTGAGTAGATAGAGGCTGCTTGTTTGTTCCCAGCAGCCCAGACCCAAAATAATCACACAGAAACTTTATTAATTATAACACTGCTCAGCCAATAGCTTAGGCATCTTTCTAGCTAACTCTTGCATTTAAATTAACCCATAATTCACGTGGTTTGGTTGCCTTTATCAGTGAGCTTTCTCATCTTGCCTCCTCTGCATCTGGGTGATGACTGCAGACTGAGCCTTTCCTCTCCGCATTCTCCTATTCTAGTCACCCTGCCTATGCTTCCTGCCTGGCTACTGGCCAATCAACATTTTATTAAACCAATACAAGTAGCTAATCTTTAAGGGTACAAGACCATTGTCCCACAGTATATATGTGTCTATATTATCCTCCCCTCTTTATATTTTATTTCAAATACATGGAATGAAAAGGAATTATAGCTTTGTTCCCTTTGCAAATTACTTTAAACTGTTACTGCTGACACAGTTAACTAAATATGCACTTACATGATGACAAGGTATATGGGTTGGATTTCAAGGAAGCTAGATTCAAAGAACAGAACCAAATAATTGTCATTGGTAACTTTCTGAATTTGGGCAAACCTCTGGTGCTTATAATATTCATTTTTCCATACAAATGAAAAAATTTAATTACATATGGACTGTTTGTATGAAATTTACTTAAATGTTAACTAAAATATGTAATTTTATTCCATTAAATACTTAGTGAAAGAAATGCTAATCATACATAAAATACCTGAAAAATTGAAACTATTTAGCATATCTTAAAATAATTTTTTAAAAGTTAGGTTTTCTGTACATGGAAATGTATTCTGAAGAACTTTTGTAACTTGTCCTACTTAGAACCAAATAATACTTAGTAATTATTTCAAACATTGGGAGGAGCTTTTGGTAAAAGGATTAGAATTACCATTGGAAATTAGAAATCATTTAATATTTATATATGTAAATAAATATCTTAAGGTTTCTTAATTCATGAATATATATATATACCAGAATTAAATAACTATTGCTTAGAAAAATTTAATCTTTTAATAAAGAATGAAGGAAGCTGAGAAGGTTCTAACCAGGTTCTAAAACAAACAAAAATTGTCCAAAGTTTAAAGAATACAAGGAAATAGATTCTTTTTATACAAACAAATTTCTAATCAAAAAGGGAAAAAGTAAATTTGGGGGTATATTCAGATCAGTATATGACTATTTTTTGACACAGGAGATTTAAAAAAATTGTGGAACTATGAATATGATTTTTTCAATATATTGCTTTAATTAAAGGGTGGTCACAATTGTATGTAAATTTAAAAATAATTTTCACACACATCTAAATTCCTTTACCAACAGTAAATTTCCAACGACCAATATTTATAAGGAATTTTTTTAAGTTTTATGTGCATGTGGTGCAGCTTTCATTGTCAACGATGACAGAGTAAAATGTAAAACTGCTTTGTGTTCGGGAAATTTAAATGCACCAGGTGGGCATAAAACCTTTTAACGTCTCATGCCAATACTCTATTATGGAAAAGATTTGAGCTGCAGAGTGACATGATGTTCAGGAAGAATTGTTGAACAGTGAGAGGCCGATGAGCTACGCATACACGGGTGTTTTAGCCTTGTACTGAGGTGCTCGGGATTTCATATGTCACAAGTTAACTAGAACAAGAAAATGTTTTAATGTTAGAAGCCTGGCTTACCTTGTTTAAAAAGCGGTAACCACTATAACTATACATATAACTAGTATACATATAAACTATTATAATTATATTGAGATAAAATGATATGTTCTGCGTGTGAAAACCAGGCTATCTAACTAGTTCAAGTGATGAACCTTGCATAAATCCAGAGAAAAATGCAGGCTGAATAATGCCAAAGAGGCTGGTTCTACCATGTTTGATTTCTAGTTCATTTATTTCTAGTTCCTTATAATGCAATATGGGAAAATGAGATAGTAGTATTGTCACTGGTTAGCTTTGTCTTTTTAGCACTAATTTTAAGATATGGTTATATAATATGCATATTTATACATGCATCTAACTATTTTTCTATATACGCATATATGTATAAATATGTTTATGACTGTGAGGGACTTTAGCATTGGTTTTTACCCTTCCTGATATTGCAACCCTTTAACACAAGTCCTTATGTTGTGGTGACCCCCAATCATAAAATTATTTTGATGCTACTCTGTAGCTATAATTTTGCTACTGTTATGAACTATAGTGTAAATATCTGATATGTGACCCCTGAAGAGATCATGACCCAGAGGTTGAAAACCATTATTTTAGATCTTCTCCTTCCTACTGGATGGCTTCAAGAATTCTAGCCAATCTTTCCTTAATATAAGAAGTAAAAGTGGTACTATAACCTAGTGTATTCTCTGATGCAAGAAAGTAGACTATTTTCTATAAAATAGATTTATTAATTCCACAGTACTTTTTACGACCTAGTATTTATCTTCTCAAAGCCCAATCCTGCTAAAATTTCATTCTATTCTATTGTTTTGAGTATTGAGCTAATTATACATGCAATTAACCTTACAATTATATCATGCATGGATTTCTTTCACAGTATTTTGACATTTCAATATATTGCAAATTGTTTCCTCCCTGAATTTTGACGAGGCTGAATTGCACATCACACATGGATCATAGAACATTCTGTTATGTAAGAGCTTAGTAAGGTTGACTAGGATGTATCCCCTAATACTCATCCCAGGATATTATAAAAACACTTGATTGCCATGTTTTGCTGATTTTTATATATTATTTTCAAGTTTAATTTTAAGAAAATTCTGCACACCTTTAGCCTTGCACTATTAAATAGTATTTTTGAAAGAAGAGTGTGACTCGGGGGGGGAGTCTTTTTGACATTGATTTAATATTTGGTTATACAAATGTATGAAGAAAATAAGACTGGGAGGGACCTGGGACATAGTGCAGCAGATACGCTGTTTGCTGTTCAATCATGAGGCCCTTGGTCTAGATCACTAGCAGCTACGCATGCACATTGTAGAGCATGTCTGCAAACTCAGTGGTCTGCCCGGAGATTCAGTGACAACAATTCTAGAGGAAGCTCTGTTTTCCAGGTTTAATGAGAAACTCCATCTCCCAAAATAATTTGATGCGAGCCTCTGGCTTCTCCATGAGCCCTTGCATGTGAGGGTGATCGCACAGATCTCTACACATCCATAAATACAATACTAGACAAAAATAGAAACATCTATTTTTTCTTAACAATTATTCTTTTAAAATAGTGGGTACAAGCATGTGCTTTAGAGTTTAGAAATTTCAAAAGGGTATGAACTTTTCCATGTCGGCAACTGTGCTTTCCCTTCCCCCTGGGAAATAATGACTGCCACCAGTTTCCCTGTAGTCTAGATGTAATTCTTTATAAATTCATTCAGGGAAGTACTTTACTCTAACCTAGCCAATGTTATGCTATTTTAGGATTCACTCTGATCTTTGTCATAGTGTTCTCAAATTGACAAAAAGAGTTATTTTCCTACATGTTCCTGAAATTTTCTCAACATTTTTCCCCTTTAAAACATATTCAATTCCTGTACAGTTTCAAAGTTCACAGCCTCTCTCTAGTTGAACTTGGCGTTTCTTGTTAACCAGACATCCTGTGTTGTACTTTCATGGTTATCACATAAACAGATACAAAAGAATAAGACTATTTATTGCTCTACGTCCAGTATCCCACATATACCATTCAACCCCGAAGTGATATTCACGTATCTACTAATGAACAGTTTGGCAAACTTAGATGAAATAATACATGCCCTCTCAGTGTGTCTGGGTTTGTGCTCTTGCCTTTGTGAATGGTGCGTAGGCTACTTGCCTAGAGTCACAATAACACACCAGGCTCTCACGATTTATTACTTAGGGGATTGGATCTTTCTGTGATTCCTCATTTTTTTCTTCCTGCCCGTTATGGAGCATTACTCATCACATCTGATTCTTTGAATTAAAATGCTTGCCAGAGATTAAGTTCACAGAGGATAGGCTATCTGAAATAGATATTAGCACCTAGTAGGGATCAGCCTTGTGTAACAAATGAATGATCACTTTGGTGCAAGGTCATCTTAATCAATAACCACTCATCTTCCCACTCAACCCTTCTTGGTCATGTTTGTGAGTGAGGCTGCGCTGGCAGGTGCACTTGTGGTATTTTATGGCAAAAGTTTAATTACAATTAAATGGATATACTTGGACACTGCATTGTTCCCATTGTTATTAATTAGTTGCCTAAACCAGATGAGCAGATGATTATGAAATGGACTGTGATGCAATTCCTTCTTTATCATATAAGGTCTGTAAAACAAGAAAAACTGAGGCAGGTAGCCAGGCAATGCACAAAAATAGCAGGGATTGAAAATGTCAAGATGTGCTCCTACCAGACTTTTTGTTCTGTTTTGTTGTTTTTCCTTTTATGTTGTTTTTTGAGAAATATACATCTCCATGTTCCACTCAGAGAGATTCTGGACCAACAGAGCTGAAACAGAACCCAAAGAATGTATATTACAATCTCCCTAGGTAACCAAAGTGGTGGAGCTAGTGTGGATTATCTGTGCCACAGGCAGGGGTGACTTGCTATGAAAAGCTATGATGAAGGATTTGCATCATTTCTGGGAAACAACATTCCTGAAAGACACCAAACTAAGCCATCTGGGAAAATTTTATTTTTATGGCTGCATACAAAAACAACATAAAGACTCTACTCTTTATCCTCAGTTTCCTTACATTCTCTACCACCTAATCAAAGAAAAACATTGTAAATAAAAAAATATTGTTCTATTTTGCTGTCTTCTATTGAATTTTTATTATATGTAGTGAACAGATAATGCAAAATGGAGAATTATACATTCTTTTGTAATGATAGATTATATCCAACCTGAAATATACTTTTTAAAGTCTGATTTTGTTGCTGTGTACCAGAGGAGTTTAGACATTAACTCTCTGGTAGATGAGATTAACTTGTCAGAACCGACATCTCAGAAGAAATTTTGTAAAATGAATTCAGCACATTTTAGGAGAGCTGTCAGGTATTTTTGGAATGCTGTTGTTAGAATGTGAGTTCTTGGGAAATATGATAGACTGTCCAACTATCTCTGCAAGATGTAATTCCCATTTGATGTCTCAACTACAGATTCTTACTCTTGATTGTAGGAGGATCAATCATTTAACTCGTGGGCTTTCATTTCACTTCTTGCTCACATCACCTTCTTTCTTCACAGCGTATTTATTTGCCTTTTAGTCAATAAATATTTATAAACACTTTGTCAATTTAATTGAGTATGTGTATTGAATACTTAGAAAACACCTTCCTTGAGGCAGTGTTTTGCCATGCTGTTGAAAGCTGAATCTAAATTCCCAGTCCTTTTGCTCAACCCCTGAGTAGCCAGTAGCTGAAATTGCAGTCATCTGCCCTATACTGGTCCATTCTCAAAACACTTCTCAAAAATCAATTGTGATTTTATCTTCCATTATCATCAAAGAAATTTATCTTTAAAATGCTTTATTTGGTAGACTAGCAATGCCTGTCAAGATTCACAAGAGTGATGGGCACACTATGAGAACAGCTGTGGAGATGCTCTGGGGGAAANTTTTTTTTTTTTTTTACCAGTACCAGGAACAGTTTTGTATTCAATGTAGAGTTTTATGTCTTAGACACAGACTGGAGGCAGAAATTTTCCTATTCCATGAAATAACCATGGATACAGTGTGTATAGTTAATAAGTATTAAGTTAAGCAGTAGCGTGGGAAGAAATAACAAAATAAAATTCATGATCTCTGAAAGCCTATGTACTTTACAAGGGGGCAAGCAAAGTACAGAACGCAAGAAAATATCCACTGAAATAGAAGTATCGAAAGAACGAGAAGAGCAGAATATCACTCTACAAGGAGACACAGGAAAGAAGGGTGGTGTCACCATGAGAAAAATGGAAAGTAAGCTTGCATTTGCGGTGTTGGGCATTGACTTGACAGAAAGAAAAAGGTGTCAGGAAAGTGTTTGAACAGCAGGCAAGGACAAATATAAAGAAGCAAATGGGGATTAAGCCACAGTGGTGTTTCACCTTCTTTGAGACAAGTAGCAGGAATCCCAGTTGAAGAGAAGTATTAGTGTAGAGCTTGAAATCATGACTTTCTAAATTTTCAAGGACAATATGGCATGATTATGTCTCCCTGAGAATTCTTGGAAGGCATAAGCAAGAAGATAATAAGTTGGAAGCCTACCTAGCTATATAACGAGATCCCATCTCCAAAAGACACCCTAGGGTAAGAGATGGATTCACTTTAAGTGTCATTTATTAGGACTGTAGGTTGTAACTTAGACCTGAGTTCTCTGCTTCTACTTATTGACTTTGGATACTCAGGGACTATTTTCTTCCTGGATTATAAACCTCATACTGTTTTTATCAACCCCAAAGGAAAAGCATTTTCTGTTATAAAAACAAAACTCAAACTCTTCCCTTCAGAAGCCAAGACATATACATCTGAAAGGGTTCGCTGCTTCCACCTGACCAGTCACTGTGGACAGAAAGAGTGGAATTAGTGGGAATGTCTTTTGCCACACAGTTCTACTCCTGTATCCACCTAAAGTACTTAAAATGGAGATGGAGTAAAATCATCTCGGGAATATCTGGTAACTATAGCAGAAGAAAGAGAAGACACGTTTTAAAGGAAGCCATCAATGTCTCCATTAATTTCCATGGTCAAGTACCAGAAACCCTGTGGAAGAAGAGGCAGAAATACTGTAAGAGCCAGAGGGGAGGGAGGACACCATAGAAACAAGGCTTTCTAAATCCAGGAGGACCATTTTATATCTGAACTCACAGAAGCTGTCTCAACATGCATAAGGTATGCATAGGTCTGGGACAGCTGGGCTCCCAGCACTGAGAGAAGAAGTGGACACAAGTTCTCATCCCTAACCCTGAAACTATCTCCAATTTAAAACCATTCACAAATAAAAAATAATTTTCTCCAAGGGAGTCTCACTGGGTATGTAAACCAGTCTTAAGTGTAGGCCCTCTGCCAGCACAAAATGAACTCTATGGTATTTTGGAGGAATTTATTTTATTTCCACTTATTTATTTATTTGTTCATTTATTAATTTATGTCTCATAATTTGCCTTGACACTTACTTTTCTTACCCTCCAGGTCTTTTATAAAAATATATTTGTTTTCTGATTTTGTGTATGTGTGTGTGTGTGTGGTGAGTTTATTATGGGGTTTCTGTGTTTGCCAGTGTGTGAGTCTTTGTCTATACATGTTCTCATGCTTCATTATGCTTCATTGCCACTTGGCTTTACTGTTAGTTTGTTTTGCATTATTCAGGGTTTTTTTGGGGGGGTTGTTTTTTATTTATTTCTTCTCCTCCTCCTTCTTGCCTATTGGTTTTCTATCTATATTATAGTCTAGCAAGGCTATCAAGTTTCTTTTAAGGATCCAGCTATTAACATAAACGAGATAACAATGCTTTAAAAGGTTGAGATCAGAGGGCTGATGCCATTTTAGAGGATTGGCAGGACACGTTTGAAAAGATAGTGGGAGGTGTAGAAGCAAGGGGATCGGAGTCTACTGAATTTGCTTTAAACTCAGCCCACACCAGGGGCGATGATATCATAAGAGCAGAACATCTCCCTCATAGTTCCTTTTGTGTTGCTGTGACAAAACAGTGCCACCAAGGTAACTTCCAGAAGAAAGAATTTATTTAGTTCTCAGTTCCTGCAGCTTAGTGCCCATAATGGCTGGCAGAGTACAGCAGAAGACATGGTGGCAAAAACAGGAGGCTAATTGCACATGTCTTCAACTGCAAACAAAAAGCATAGAAGAAACTAGAATTGTGTAAAGTCTACATCTCAAAGCCAGCCACACCCTCTAAATCTTCCCGAACAGCTCCACCAACTGGGGATCAGGTGTTCAAATCCGCGAGATTGTGGAGGCCATCCCATTCAAATCCCCACAGCCTGATTATCTACTTTACTGGAAAAAGATCCCTAAGATTGGTATTTATAGCAGCTATTCTATAATATACTGTACTTCGCATTTAAGGGATGTGGGAAGTGCTCTCATATGGACAGTTCTCCCTCATGAGCAGTTAACTAAGGCCATTTGAGGATAGCTTGTCTGGGATATCTAAGGCACCTTTACACACATACTTGTAGAAATATCAAGAAGGTTAGGATTCATTGAGTCCTTTTCTTCCATGTAGTCTTCTAACTTCTTGCATGATTTATCTTGCATGGTGTTCAGAGAATTTACATGAAGATTATGACTGGAGAAAAAAGCTTTACATGGAGCCCGAGAGTTATGTACCTGTGCTTTAAGGCCAGGCATACAACACATCTATTGCTTTCTATTGGACATTAAAACTGCAAAATCTACTCAGATTCCAGAGAGTCCTCAGTCTCTCTCTTCCCTTTCCTCTCTCATTCATTCTGTCCTCTCTCTTACCTTCTTATACTGATGTAATACAATGCTAATAATTGGTTTTCAGAAATAGGAAGAAATGCTTCTTTTCCATAGGCTGTTTTGTTGCTCACATGAGGTAGTGAACAGAAGGCTGTATCTGTATTTTCCATTGATCAGTAAGATGCCTTGGGAATAGCTGTCAACTCATTGTGTTGGTTGCTGTTTTTATATGTGCTTGCTATCATTGATTAAGTCACTTTTTACTTTGCTATTATTCAATTCATTCACTTCCCCCTTTTATTCTGCTAATTTTTATTTTGGATGAAATAAAATTACAGTGTTTTATATAATTGCAGAGTATTTTAAAGCTTTTTGCTCTTAAAAATTTATGGGATATTCATGCAGCAACAGCATGCTATTTTCTACATTTTAAGAATGAGCATGTTAGATATAGACAGAAATGGACAGAATAAAGAAAACTCTGTTATAATCCAGGTTCTGTGGAAAGAAGCTCAGAATACTAGTGAACAATGTAAGCAATAATGACACTCAGATGTATCATATTTGTGTTCTTCTGTGTTTAGTTTTAGAGAAAGACATTCAAAGGGTGATATGTGTAGATATAGCTACTTTTAATTGCATACCATTTAGTTTTAATTCTGACACATAAAATTCCACATGTTTATGGGTGAGGTGTAATAGTTCAATCGGTGCTTAGTATTCAAACCTCAGCAAGTATCATTTTCATCTTCTTGGACACTCCTTGGTTTTTTGTTGTTTATAAACCTCATCACCTCTTAGGAGAAATCTTCAATCAGAAGTAGCTCTTTGTGACCTATTTAGGTTATGAGACATATCTAAACTCTCAATAAATTTTAATGAATATCTTATTAGTGTGTTTTATTAAGTTGGCATTTGTTTGAAAAACAAGAATCAATGGTGTTGTGATTTTTTTTCTGAGCAACCAGAGAAACAGCACTGTGATCGTCTGCAATAAGGAACGCTGTGGGGAGGAAACCCAGCTGTTACACTTTATCTAGAAAAATCCAAGTTGCATGTTAGATACCCAAGCAGGCATAAAAGTAGCCTACGAGATACATGAGTGGAAAGTTCAAGAAAACAGTCTAGGCAGAGAGCTGTTTCTTTATGGATGCTATTTGAGCTAATGAAACTAGATGGATTTTACTTAGGGATGAGGAAAGAAGTGTAGTTACTGAGCCTCCGAGAAGTTCAATTGCTAGTGATTACAGAAAGGAGAAGGAAGTAATAAAGGACTATGAAAAAGTAGGTCATGAATGAGGGGAACAGGATGTCCAGGAACCTAGTGAAATATCTGAAGAAACTGGGCCCATCTAATGGGAGTATTCTATTGAATGTTAAGTAAGGACAGAAAATGGAGTAGTCATTTTGGGCCTAAACCCAGTGACGTTTATAGGCACTATTTTACTTCAATTAGGGGGAAAAAAGCCCATGGGAAGTGTTCTCAAATGAAATGTGAGGAGAGCATGTGGAGAGTGTTAGTATGGACGGAGTCCATGAAACTCTTTCCACTCTACCTGCTGTCTGCCAAAGTGAAATATCCCTCCTCTGTCCTTACCACCTCTTTAAGTAGACAATACGTAGGAGGCTTTCGTCCACTGCATCAGCTCAGGTGCAACTGCTAAAGTGACTACCCGTGAATTAAAAAATATTGACTGTAATGATCTGGTAGATATTAGGAAATTTCAAACTTTTGTTGCCTAAATTTGCAATGAAGTTGTATAATTAGGAAAATAATTAGAATATATTGTTAATTACTAGAGATTCAAATTACCTTCTAAATACTTTTTAAAGAGAAGCAGAACTATCTTCAATATTTTCTTTCTGTATTTGCACTTTAACTATGCTGGTTAAAACTGAAAAATAAAAGTATACATGTTAGACAAAATACAGTATCTTCAAGACTTTTTTATATAAAAATGTAATTTTGAAAATTTTATTAATCCCTGACTGTACTATAAAAGCTTTAATTAATTAGAGTAGATGAAGCTGAATTATTGCTTAATGATAAAATAATAGAGTAATAGAACAAAGTACAGAAGAGGAAAGGTATGTAACAGGTAGATATTTGAGAAAGGATATATTTCTGGAATATTGTAATTTAAAAATAAAATATGGCACCAAGAGATAAATATAAACCATGTCAAGTGTGCAAATAATACAAATAGCCACATCACAACAGAGGCTATTCAGGTGGTCACACAACACAAGATGCTCCTCAAGTTCATGAGTCAAAGAGGTGCACAAATAAAATCACCTTGAACTTTATCTTATTTTTTTCTTTTCCATTTTATTCTTTCTTTCTGTTTTCTATTTTAGAAATGGTCTCAATGTCTCTCCGGATGGCTTTAAATTTACTAGGTAGGCGAGACATATAGCTGGTTGTTAACTCATGTAGTCTTCTTGCCTCAGTCTTGTAAGTATTGGTATTAGGGTCATTGTGAGTCACTGCACTTGGTGTTTACAGTATTTCCACACATTCACCAGACTGATTAAAACAGGAAAATGGGTGATGTTGAATATTAGTACAGGTAAGGAGTAATTTGAACTTTCATACACTGTTATTATTGTCTGTTGCTTGAGTACTCAGGGAAGCATGTGAACACAATTCTGCTCACCCAGACTGTGCACTAATGTCCTACACCCTAAGTGTAGCTTGGGGAACCAATGAACTTGTAGGGTTAATTAGAAGGAGTATGGGTGACTTAAAGGCACCTCAAAGCCCCTCAGCATGGGTGAGGACTCCTGAGAACTGCTTCAATGGAGATGCATCCCTGGCCAACTGCAGGCAACTCCCTCATGGTTTCTTTCTCCTTGCTAACTGCTTGCTGCTTCTACAACTTCCAGCAGGAGCCTTGTGAATTTTGTGATAGCCATGGTTTCTAAGGCCTTGTTAATTTCACTAGCTTCCTGGCCTTACTAACCTCCCTCCTTTCTTTAGGAAATGTTGTTTTAATTTGGAGGAAATAGCTATGCCTTAGTATGCAAATGAACACTTACAGAAGGATTATTTAAAACAGTCCAAAATGGGAAGAATCCCAGAGCAGAATGACAAAGTGTGATGAATACACAGCCAACTCTATGCACAATAGGCAGTAATCTTAATATTTTACTCACTTATCAAGCAAAATAAGTCAAACATGAAAGGTAAATTAATTTATATAAAGTTGAAACCATGCTAATGAAGCAAAAATAATGAAAACTTAAGCCATACCTCAAAGAGCAAACCAAAGGATCTTGTTCATGTAATTGCTGTCTGTTGAATGTAAGATTCCTGGTAATATTTCTAGGGTAATAAAAACAGAGAGGCGTGTAAGGGACCTCTAGTGTTCATAATCTGCTTCTTGAGATTTCTGCTGGTTTTGTGGCTGACTTCACTTTGGAATTATAAGTGCTTTCTGTCCTTTTGTGTATGTCTGGTATACAACAATAACAGATATTGTTGAAGGTTGGAAAAGTTAGGGGAAATTAAGAAAGACTATTTGTGGCTAATATAATGCCCACACTAGCGTTTCCTTGAGAAACGACAAGGTTTTTTAAATAATAAAGCACTTTCTAGCCCTTAAAAAAGTCCACTTTTATCATTGCTCTTTGGCAGTCCAGTTACTACCCTACAGGGAGCTTTAACCATAATAGTGCCTTATTCTTTCATTTTTATATAGAAAACAGATAATTATTGATGTAAAAATAATGACTAAAATAAATATTTAAAATCATTTTTTCTGATTAAAGATTTACTAGAAACTTTCTCTTTGATACTGTGACACTTCTAAATCAACTTTGCATAGTCAGACTTATTGACTAGAATAGCATATTTGAATTTTCCTCAAGGGATTTCCTTTCTTTTTCATTCTTTTATTTGCTTTTCCCTTTACTATGCAACCACCATACTATTTCATATCACGAATAGCAAATGCTTTCTTGATATTTAAGTTTGTGTGTTTAATATATAAATGTCAAATATAAACATTATGTTTAGATATGATGTGGAATTCCCCTCTGTACGCTGTGAAATCCATTGGTTAATAAAAAATCTATCTTGGGCTTGTGATAGGGTAGAGAGTAGAGCTAGGTGAGGAAAACTAAACTGAATGCTGGGAGAGAAAGCGGAGTCAGGAACGCCATGTAGCTGCCAGAGGGGAAAGATGCAAGCTGCCAGCTCAACCTTGTCAGTAGGCCACGAGCCTCATGGTAAAAAATAAACTAATAGAAATGAGTTAATCTAAGATATGAATTAACCAGAAATACACTTAAGCTAATGGTCAAACAGTATTACAAATAATATAGTTTCTGTGTGGTTAATTCGAGCCTGGGCAGCCGGGAATAAACAAGAAGGCTCCTAATACATAGCCAGTGGCTTTAAAAAAAAATTAAAACAAGTTCTGTTTTGTCATCATTTAAAAATCAAGGGGGTTATTAAAAAAGTTTTATTTTGTATCTGTAACCAAATACTCACATAAATAAACAGGGATTATTTGAGTCCTGTTTCCTACAATGGACTCATAGAAACAGATAGTTGAGAAGATGGGCTTGTACGAGGTGTATGTATCAGGAATTTCAAAGCTTACCAGAACAATTACAAATGTTAACTTAAACACACTTCTCAGCAAGTTGCCTCTTTCTGTCTCCTGCATCTAGGGCTGTCCTTCCCTCTGTGTTCCTTTGCTATTTTATCCATCAAGGCCAAATTGTTGCATAATGTTCACTCCACTTTGCTGTAAGTTTCCCACAACAATCTGCTTGCACATATGCATGTACTTATGAAAGCAAGGTTTGGTGGAACCTGGGAACTGTGAATATGTTATTGTTTTTCTCTCTAAGCTGCTCAGTGTGGCAAAGATAAGAAAAAAAAATCCCTAAGTTATTTATATGTGTTATATATACTTCTTAAATGATTATAACTGAATTGGACTGATGTAGCTCTGCATTTCACCTGTGTTAAATAACTCTATGAATTTTTTATGTATTATGAGCCTTCTCAGCAGTTTGATTTACTTATTTTATGAAGAAAAAATAGATATGGTATTTTCAATTTTATTTTATCTTATTATATTTTTAAATATCTACTCTTCATAAAACTTACCTTGCACTTATTAATTGAGAGCTATAACACACACTGTATAAAGCTTAAGGTATAACAATTTTTAGTTTCCTAGTTTCCTAAACATTTATTTTCTTTGTCCTGTAAAACTGTTAAAATCCTTTCTTGTAGCATTTTAAAATGTAGGGTACATTCTTATATTTCAGAGTCACTGTCCTTGATGGTAATAATTCAGAGTTTCTTGCTTCTTTTCAGTATTCTCTAGAATTCATTGATCACATTCCCCCTAGGTACTTTTCCCAACTCCTTTATCCACTGTTACCCTTGAGTTCTTTAGAAGCAATTCTTTTTGGATTCTACTTCTCAGTGAGATCACACAGTACTATCTTTTTGTGCCTAGCTTATTTATTTGGATAAAATGTGCATTTCTATGTTTCTATAAATTATAGGGTCTGTTGTGCTTGACTCACTAAGACTACTGTGTATATTTGCCAACTTACCTGCTCATCAGTTGATGAACGCTTGCACTGTTCCCATGTCTTGGCTCTTGCAAAGAGTGCTGTAAAATGAATATGGAACTGAGAATTTCTCTTTAACATAATGATGTCATTTCCTTGGGTACATCTCCAGGAGAGGGATTGTTGGATCATGAGGTAGCTCTAATTTTAATTTCTGAGATGCCTCCATATCGTTCTCTATAGTGGCATTGATAATTTACAATCCCAACAACAGTATGTTAGACCACACTTTCAACACATCTTTTGCATTAATTGATTGATGACTGAAAGTTTTTAATGGGCTCTTCTTCAATCTCATTTGGAGTTTGACTTGCATGTCCCTCATGATTAGTAACACTACAGTTTTTATCCTGTGATTACTGTCTCCATTCTGAAATGTCTATTTACAACCATTGACCATATTTAAATTAGTTTATTTACTTTTCAAGTTTTGCAACTTCCTATGCATTCTGAATATCACACTCTTAACTGATGCACACACTGCAAATATTTTTTTCCTATTCCTCAGACTGCTTTTGCACCTTTTCCTTGGTTGTGCAGAAATGTTTTAGTGTAATGCAATCCCATCATTCTATTTTGACTTTTGCTTCTTGTACTTTTAGGAAGGAAACAAATTGCAGGATCTTTTGTTCCACTCTAATCCATACACAAATCATCAATAAAAAATGTTAATGTTCTTTTGAAAATGGCACATTTTCTATGGTCTGTGCCCACAGGTAATATGCTTTTCACATGGTATAGTGTGTATTAGGGACAACCATGACTCTTTTGCACTTATGTCTTAATACTTGACTACAACACTGTGATCTCATATTCATCATGGCAGTTTGACAGGGTTACTGGGTGTTTAGGTACAAACACTATCTTGAGTGTTTATGAGACTGTTTTGCATGAGATTTAACATTGCAGCTGGTAGACTGAGTAAAACATATTGCCCATCCTAATTTCCAGGCTTTCCTTATTTGTGTTAAAATCCTTAACAGAATAAAATATTTGAGCTTAGGTCAGTAGGAGTGAAGGCCTAACTAACTGACCCACAGGACCCTTCTTTTCCTGTCTTCAGAAAGATGGAAACAATTATTCTTGAGTTTGACTTTTTTTATTTGAAATAATGTCATTAATTCTCCTTGTTTTTAAGTCTTCGAGTCCAAAGAATTGCTCCACCACATCTATTGTGTGTGTGCATGTGCATGAAACACACGCACACACACACGTATTGAAAAGTTATAAGCATTCATATATTTATATTTATATATGAATGCTTATTATATATACATATATCAATGCTTATAACTTTTCACCTTTCTTTTTTCTCCTGGAGAATATTTATAAATCATTTTTTAAAATACATAATTTTTATGTTGAGAGACTTAATTTAAGGAAATGGTTAAATGGGAGCAAATGATTACATAATCTTGTGAGTTGAGTTCACATAAATGTGATTCACATGAAACTATATATAGTCACATACAGATAAAAGCAAAATGTATTCCAAAGATGTTCTTTGAAATTTTAACAGAGAAATTGAAGCACAAAGTGTTTTGTATTTTTATCTAAGTGTCCTTGTTTGAAGTTTTTCTATGTCCATGTTAAGAGATCACTAACATGAAATCTCAGCTAGCAAGGGCAATAAACTCTGAAAGAAACACAGAAAATATCCTAGAGAAAAACGAAGAGAGTTTGGGGAGGGAGTTAGCAGTTCACTGAGGTCTAGAAGATGAACTTGGCAAGCCTTCATCCTCATAGGATATATATTTCTTGCGGGTACGTTAGTTCAGTTTTAAGAAAATGAAATAGCAAAGAAATAATACCAATACCTTCTTTAAGGCAGATCTCAGTTCCATAGTTTCCTGGGCTCTGATCATTTATCTATTAGATTTTATAAACTTATATAAAAAGTCTTGCAAATAAATGAAAGCATCACACATCAAAATCAAGCAGACCCCTAATATACACAACTCAGTGATCTCCTATACAGTTAGAATAGGAATTTGAAACAGACACCATGGAACTTCGCATTAAATTTTATACTTTCAGTGTGTAGTATGCTTTATGCACTTATGTTTTTAGAAGTAGATAGCTTTCTGATATCTGGGGAAAACCAGGTTGTGAATGCCGAGTGCCAGAGCACCTTAGAAATCTTTCACAGCAGCCGATGAAGCATGAAAGAATGCACAGATGTGTGCTTTGGTTATGTAATGTTTGATGTGCCTTCTGCCTCTGTGTACAGTGGGTCACATGAGCAGTGGGAGATGATAAAGCACCTGCACTTGTATTACATATTAGCTACGGGTCAGGTGCAACAGGAAGACCTTTCTGCGGACTCACTAGATTTTCCTCAGAATCAGAGTTGGAAATGACATAATTATGTGAGTCTTATAGACTGGAACTAGGTTCACACTGCTAGAAAAATGATTGAAATATGGAAAACCAATCATTTTGGAATATTTAGATCAAACTCTTAACTTACAAACAAAGGGAAGAAACAGAAGAGAGAAGGCATAAAGAAAAAAAGAGGATTAAATTAGCAACTATTTAGCATGAGGATAGTCATTGAATTAAATATACTTTGAAAAATGGCAAAAGAGTAAAAGAAAAAAAGTTTGTTATAAACCCCAAATCTGAAGACTTTTTTTTATTTTCCCTCCATTATTATGTAGCTCATACATTCATTTTTTTGTGAAGCTGTCCTCACTAGGCATAATACTTTAGGAATTTTCTGATACTATGATTCAGTATAAATAATTTACTGTTGTACAAAATTATACTGAGTAAGTGAGCTGTAATTACAGTAATATCTTCATTGTTGGCATGAATCTGTTACTGTGGTATGCAGGACAGACAGTGACACCAGTGAGGTACTTTTTAAAATAAAATTTGGGACAAATATTTTTCTCTAAAGAGCTATTTCACATGAAACTTTGTCTTGTTTCTTCACAGCAGTTTTGATTTTAAAGGTATTATATGGATGAATACATTTATCAATAATCAATAGTGTCAACTCTGAGCAGGAAAGTGACTCAGCGGTTCAATATTTGCCTGGCGTGCTCTGGTCTCAGCCTCCAGAATCACAAAACAAAACAAAAGGTAAAACAGCAAGTAGTTTTAACCGCTCACTCTTTATCTTATAATTCACTTCTAAACAAGTTACCTATCATTCGCTTTTGATATAAAATACCTCTATGTTTTTTACTGAAGGACTGTATTATACCAGGAGCTCAGAAAATTGGGGACACTTTCCTTTAGCCACAGTGCATGCATTTGTCAAGTCGGATTTTTTTTCTCACTCTTCTCTGTCATTTCAAGAAAGTTCTGTAATGATACTGATTAGAACCATTCAGATGGAGATTAACTTTTCACAAAGTAAGCATTATGTTTACGAACCTTTCATTTCGTGTATTATCCTCACCTGCAGATTACCAAGGCTTCCATTATCCCCTCCCTCAATTGGGTGTGAAGATCATCATCAGCCTGGGCCCTTTTGAGAGTTGAGACTGACAAAAGTTGCTTTGTTTTTATTCTTTCAACACCTTGAGTTGAGCTGAAGGCTGCAGCTTCCCGGGAAGGAGTTCGGTCACTGAGCTTCTGGCAGGTGCTGGTCTAGTTCATAAACTCACTGTTCTAGTTAAGCCGCTGTAGTATGACCTTTCAATTTTCCATACATTTTATCAGAATATGGTCTGCACAGGTGCTAGGAACACATCGCTTTTTCCTTGTTTGATCATAAATCGAAGACATCTCTTGAATTCGGATATCTCCATTTGCCTTTCAAATCAATAATTTACACGTTAATGTTTTCAATTTATCTGTGCATAATCATATGTAACTGATATTAAGTGACTGGACACAGAGGCAAGGTAGATTAAGGTAGACCATTCAAAGATCATCTTTACTCCTTATCTTTACAATTGTAGATTTAATTAAATTTGCATTACAGAGCCATTTCTGTTGTTTTTTTTTAATTCCCACAGCAACCTTAGTAACAAGGTACAATTATTCCCTTTAGAAATAGGAGAGCTGAACATAGATTAAAATATAAATGATAATCCAGAAAGGAAGTTGAGTTATATTGGCCTCAGGAGTACACTATTTAGTGGATTGGAATGACATGTTCCAAGAAGGCTTGCGGAATGTCTGTGGATATATTTGCTGTTGAGTGATTGGTTTCTGTGGATGTTAGGATGAGCTATAGGGCCTGTGTGGTGGAGCATTTGCATAGCATTCTTGTAGCCACAGGCTCTAGGTTCAATGCTTAGCTCTTAGGTGAAAGAAAAGAAACCAAGATGATAGTGATGAGCCACAGGTTGAAGAGATTAGAGTAAAATCATAGGGTGGTAGAGCAAATCTGCATTTCAAAGAGAGGAGTTCCTAACTAAAGTATTTGAATGGGGTTGAGTTTTGGTTATATAGACCAGTAGTGCAGGGGTTTTTTTTGTTTGTTTTTGCCAAAAATAATTTATATTTCATTAAAAATAACAAAGCAAAAGTATCTGTGCACTACCAAACCCTGTCAAACGTAGAAAGAATATTTCAGAGGGCTTCTTAGGTAACCGGGAAGATTCCATCAGCAGGAATTTAGAATATTCTTTTTTAAATTATTTCTCAATCTTCTATGATGGTAATATTAACTGTAGGAATGTAAAATGCACAGTTGATATTTACTGCCAATAAAAACCATCCATAATGTATAAGACACCTCAGACTTCTTTAATTCTGCTTGTAAATTGATGTTCCAAGATCCAAATAGCCTCCTAGGTTCATACTGGTTGTCTATTAATATCTAAGAAGTCATCCTATAATCTGTTGGTTTAAAATAGCAATAATAATCTATTTCTGTTATTACATGATGTCTAGAAAACTCAGATGCTAAGGGTTTAAAATTATCTATGTTCTTATTCCGTCATGAAATTGCAAGGTCAGATGTGGCTCTTGGTTGGAATAGCTATGTGGGGCATCATCTCCATGTAGCTTGTGCATACAGCATGAGAGCTGGGTTATAAACACAAGCGGCTTAAGAGAGTGCACCATGAAAAAGTCACATGACCTTTTTACATTCTAACATCAGACTCTACTCAGCATCATTTCCTCTAGATTTTTTTTGGTAGAGACAGTTATGAAGTTTTACAGCTGTGAGTATATACCATAGCCACTCTGCATGTCCATATCTGATGTCAAAACCATCTGCAGATCTCCAACTGTTTTCAGCCTTATTGGCTGCAACATACTTCTTTCTCTTGGGCTGGGTCAACTGCCTGTTAGCAGCTTTCCTTAGTGGGTATTCCACGACTCTGGCATCTCCAATATCTTGGGTTCTCCAAGGCAATCCAGGTTTTACCTTCACAGTTTCACATAATGGCCTCTCTCCAACCCTGCATGCACCACACAAAATTTCAGGATAAAAACCTATGTATCTCATTTTCACTGTAGGGTTTCTAAATACTTCATTTTAATAGAAAACTGAAGGTGAGATACCCAACTTATAACTCTGTGTGTGTGTGTGTGTATGTGTGTGTGTGTGGCATATGTCACCATACTTAGGAAATACAATCTGTCATTCCATCTGAGAGTTCTAAAAATTATCAAGGCCTGGCCACAAGGTAGGAAGCAATGAGTCACATTAACCTCCTGGAGGTATTTTATTAAGCACATCAGGAGTTACCACAATGAAAGACTTTATCCTGTTTCTCTTATCCTGGTGAATATTTATACTATAAATCCTCATGAAATTTTGATGTGTTATAGATTGCCAAGTCCAGCTTAGTTGCCTGATGCAAAGACAGCGTCTCCCTGTTAGTGTAGAAAACACTAGCTATGAAGGTTCTCAGAGCACTGGCACAAAGAGCTGTCATCATTTAGGTGACTGACCGAGGCTGCCTTAGGTGGTCCTGAGATTTTTAGGCATTTTCAAGGATGTCTTTTGCTATCAGATTTTCATTAATGGTATTTTTGGTAGTTTGAATGAAAATATCCCCCATAGGCTCATATATTTGAATGATTGGTCACCAGGGAGTAGACGTATTAGGAGGTGTGACCTTGTTGGAGTTGGTGCAGCCTTGTTGGAGGTCATGTGGCACTAGAGGAGGGTATTGAGGTTTCAAATGCTCAAGCCAGGCCCAGAGTCTCTCTGTCTGGTCTCACTAACTTCTGATCTGGTTGTAGAATTCTCAGTTACTTCTTCAGCACCATGTCTACCTGGATGCCTCCATGCTACCCACCATGATGAAAACGTACTAAATCTCTGAACCTGTAAGCATGCCCAATTAAATGCTTTTCTTTTATAAGAGGTGGTATGGTCATATTGTTTAATCATAATAATAGCAACCCTCACTAAGACAGTATTGCATCGCTGTATTCAAGTAACCTTGATTTTACTTAATAATGGCTCCAAAATGCAAGAGCAGTCATGCTGGCAGTTTTGAAATGTCAGAGGAAAAGATGTAAAATTCTTTAATTAAGTGAGCAGATGGAAGTTTTTAATTTAATACAAAAAAGACATTACATATTCAAAGTGCTAAAAGCCTGAAGAAAGCATGGAACTTGCATTCATGGAATTATGAAAAAGGAAAGACAGCCATGTTTTCTCTTACTTTTGTACCCTCAGCTGAAAGAGTTTCAGGCACAGTGAGTGACAAGCCATCAGCAAAAGGAGCATTAATCACTGAGTGTGTTACTATCTGTTTTATCATGAATTCCTTGTAGGTCTTGGAATCCACCCTATAATTAGAGACTGCGAGGTAATGTAATATCTAGGACATAGAGGAAATGTTTATGTTTATTCTTTAAGAGTGCTAAAATTGAAAAATAATTTATGCCCAGGCAATGCTGAAGCATGCATGTGCAGCCTGTATATGGTGGTTCTGTTGAACTTGTCTATTTTGGGTTTCATGGTCTAAGTTGATGAGGACATCTGACCAGGTCTCTTCCTCAAGAGGGCACCAGACCTCATTACAGATGGTTGTGAGCTGCCATGTGGTTGTTGGGAATTGAACTCAGGACTTTGAAGAGCAGGCAGGGCTCTTAATCACTGAGCCATATAAAATTACATATAAAATTCAACGGCTTCATTTTCCTGAGTTCTGGTTTAGAGTCTGACTTAAGCAAATTTAGAGAAGACATTAACATTTAGAAAACTTAGACAAAGGAGAGAATCTTAGAGGTCAGGTCATTGTTATATAACTCTAGTTAAGTACAGACTAATAAACTGGTTTATGAAGTAAAAGTACTTCATAGTTGAGTAACAGACTGAAGTTAATTGCTATTTTTCTTGCCTTTATTCTTGAATTTTAAAAGATTTTTATGAACGCTGTTTGAATTTATTATATCACATTTATTGCTTTTTTACTCACTAGACAATATGAAATTTGATACTTAAGCTTTAGTACACAATATAGATTGTCTCCATTTTATAGTATATTTTAAGTGGTTTTGGGTAGCCCATAAATGAAGCATTTAGCAATTTCCAAAATCAGAAATAATTTTTTATGGCTTGATTTCAAATATAACATTTAAAATCAAGAAAATAGCTTGTAAAAGAGTAGTCTCCTGTGTCTGTCACCAGTAGCCCATGCAAGGCCTTTAACGCCCAGCTTCTTGGACTGTAGGTCAGTATCTCACAGGAGTCCTTAAGTGAATGTACAGTCCATGAAGAACTTAGCAACAATAAAAAGTTCCTGGGGGCACAGTGACCAAAAATAAATTCAGAATCAAAGGCATAATGCATTTCTGGAAGCAGCAGCCTTGCTCCTGAATACAGTCTACTTGCTTAGCCCTGAATGTGAGGCCATTCTCAATTTGAGTTCCACCTGAAACATTTTGACTCTGAGTATTCACAATCTATAAAGTTAAAATAAGTTCTTTGTACATCTGTCTACTGCAATTCTTAGAATATAATAAATTACTAAAACCTTGGACTATATTATTCTAGAATATTTGATTTTAAAAATTACTCTGAATTCCTGACTTGAATTTCATAAATTATTAAATGATTTTGGTTAGGGTTTAGAACAAAATTTGTAGTAATATCTTAATTAGTCCCAAACATGACTCTGCCATTTATACTATATGTATGTTAATTTTTATATGTTAGTTCTTTGAGAGCTCCATACAATATATTTTAATTATATTTACTCTCTCCAAAATCTTTTCCCAGACCCATCTCCCTCTCTACTCACTCAAGTTTGTTTCTTTCTTTTATTTTTTTTTCTGCATCAAATCAAATTTGTGCTGTTCAAGATTCTTGGATGTGTGGTCTTCCCCTGAAACATGATTAACTTACCAGGATCTATATTCTTATAGGAAACTGTTTCTCAGCCAATACTTGCCAATAGCATGCCAGGTAGGGATGGGATTTTGTGCCCAACTCCCATTGCCATGCTAGATTTTAGTCTGGCTTAGGTTCACACAGGTTTTGTGCATACAGATGAAATCAAGAGTGAGTTCATATGTGCGGTTTACCAGCTATGTCCCCCAAACACTATTTCTTTATAGTCATCCACTACCTCAGGCTCAGACTCCCTTTGTCTCCAATGATACCTGAGCATTGGGGGGAAGAGGTGAGACCTAGACATTCTATTCAGGGCTGAGCATTCTGCAGTCTCTTATTATCTACAACTTGGGCAGGTCTTGTCTCTGTTTTAATCATTCTCTGCTGCAAATAGAAGCTGCCAAGATGAGGGCTGAGGGATGCATTGATCTATGGGCAAGTCATTAGCAAAACAATAGTAGTAAGGTCTTCTATAAGAACTGTCTAGTCAGCGTAGTTTCCAGCACTGATTAAGAAAAAAATCAAAATATTGGCAAACTTAGAAAGCTGAATATTTAGGAAGATTTATTTCTTTTGTAGAAATAAGTAAGCATATCCACCATATAAGCATGCAAATTTGCTTTCATCTTTTAAAATTATATTGTTATATCAATACTAAAGAATTGCTGTAAATAGATCTCTTAGGATTTGCTGCCAGTAAAAGCTTAATTTGTCTCTATTTTTATATACATATGTCCTTAGGCTTTGGTGGTTTGGATGAGAATGTCTCTCATAGGTACTTATATTTGAATACTTGGTTTCTGGTTCCTGGAACTGTTTAGACAGGATTACAAGGTATGGCCTTGCTGGAGGAGGTGTGTCACTGTGGATGGGCTTCAGGGATTCAAAACCTCACATTCTTCACAGTTAGATCTCTGCTTCTGGGTTGTGTTTCAAGATGTAAGTTCTCAACATTTGCTTCAGAATCATGCCTGCCTGCTGCTGCCATGCTGCCATGGGCTGTAATGGTCACAGCCTCTTACCTTCTCAATCTGTGAGGGCCCCCAAATGCTTTTTTTTATAGTCACGACATTTTATCAGAGCAATAGAAAAATAACTGACACTTCGCTTATATAAGGTTTTCTCCGACCAAATGGGTTGCAAGCGGGGAAAGCTTAGTCACTGCTCTGTGCTGTCCTGCGTCTTCACCCCATCCCTCCTGTGTGATGGCTGATCCACAGGAATGGCCAAGTCCTTAGGCACAGCGTGTTACCCATTCCACACAGCAAGAGAAACCTTCTAACTGGACTGACTCAGCAGCTGTTTTCAGACTCTCAAAAGAACTTTTTCTAAGAGGAGTAGTTAAGGAGGGTCTGGAGGGGCAAATGGGTAAAGTGATACAATACTTTTTCATTTGAAAAAAGTGAAAATTATATAAAAATGAAATAAAGAGTGAGTGAAAAAATAATATCTCAAAAAGACAGCAATGTGGAAGGAAAGGCTCAATTGTTGAAAAACATGTAAAAGGTCAACAGGCTTTAAAATAGTACAGGAAGATAAAACAGATATGTAAGTTTACCCCAGTAATGCATTTCTTATTGAAATGGACATTTCTTATTGAAATGGACATTCTGCTGACTATTAACTTTAAAGTGAGTGGGACAACAGCATTTAATTGAGTTATAAAATTGTATTATTATTAAAAATAATATGTCTAACTAATGTAAGAAATAATAGACTAGGTACTTCAGCCTTAAGAATAGGTAATCATTCTAAGAGGAAATAGATTATACTATTATCCTTGCAAATATTAAATACCCATCTAAGTGATTTTAAAATACTGTATAACTCAATTATATTTTTTGATTTTGAATTTCTGTAATTAGTTCTTAAATTCTGACAATGGACTCCTCATCTGCTGTTCAGTCACCCTGATTTATCCCTTCCTATTTCTTTACTTACTTATTGTCCAGTGTCAGTCTGATAGCCTACATCTTTAATCTTAGTACTCAGGAAGTTGAGGTAGCAAGCTCAAAAGTCTAATGCTAACCTGGCCTACACTGTGACATTCTATCTCTAAACAACAACAACAACAACACACACACACATACACACACAACTGTGCAGAAGTAAAATTGCAGTACAACCAGTGTTTTCATTTTCCTCCATCTAAAATAGAATTCCAACTATTCATATTAAAACCCAATGTTAATAACTTTCTTTTCAATTGAGAAGAGTCCCAATAAACTTTCTGGCTTAAGGTATTTGTCTTCAATTTCCTCCCAATGTAACTTTAAACTCCTTAACTACTCTGGGTCAGTCTTACTAATGTGAAATATATATAATAACGAAACTCACTTTATAGGTTTATTAGGTTTGAATGAGTAAGTGTATTTTAATAAATAATGAAACTCAAGATCATAGATCTGAGTTCAAGGCTTTCTATGTCTAATTTGGAGGTACTATATGAAATATAGCTTCTGCCTTAAAAAGTATGTCCTCAAGTTGGTGAGGAGGGGACTTACTTTCTGAGAGTTTCCTATTGGCTCCCAACTTCTTACTTTCCCTGATGCCACTCCGATTCCCTACAATGCTTTCTATTTAGGTTTCAAATATCATAATCCATTTATATTTTCTGTTACCCACCTCCACCTCAGGATAACCAAAGATAGCCAACCTGACACAGTTTTGTTGTCTCCCTGTTGCACGAGGAGGGTGGCCCTTTGTTTGTCCCAGCTGCCTGGCTAGCTTATACCAGAAATAACCACACAGAAATTGTATTAATTAAGTCACTGCCTAGCCCATTATTTTGAGCCTCTTATTGACTAACTCTCACATTTTGATTTAACCTACTCCTATTAATTTGTATATCACCATGAGGTCGTGGCTTACCGGGAAACATTTAGCATTTCTGGTTCTGGTGGCCCCATGGCGGTTCTCTCACTCTGCTTTCTTTCTCCCAGAATTCAGTTCTGTCTTCTCTGCCTACCAAAGTTCCACCCTATCAACTAGGCCAAGGCAGTTTCTTTATTCATTATCCAATGAAAGCAACACATAAACAGAAGGAACTCCTACACCATCTCCCCACAAGTTTTATCTGTAGTTGTCGCTCTAGCACACTGGGGCTTTGACCAGGTGGGAAAAGGCCACAGTAGAAAAATAGATTCTCTTCTCCAGAAGATAACTTAGAATCATGAATAATTTTCTATATATATTTATAGCAATATCATCTATGTCATTTTTCTCTATTTGAAAGCATATGATTGACATTTTTATGTATTCTAAATTTTGAGGGACTTCCTTTTGAGTAATGTTTACTATCTTTGAGGCCATTTCCATCTGTTAGACCACATCAAGTTTCTATAGCTGAGGATAAAGTAGATAGTTATGACTGGAGAGATGACTCAGCAGTTGAGATCACTGGCTGTACTTGCAGAGGGCCTTGGTTTGATTCCCAGTATGCACATGGTGGCTTACAGAAATCTGTTACTTCAGGGGAACTGAGGTCCTCTTTTGGCCTCCAGCAACAGCCGTGATGCCCAGACATACATGCAGTCAAACACTACACAAAAATAAAAATAAATAAATACAAAGATTTTTGTTTGCTTTTTTGGCACAAATCTTTATTCGAGTCTGAAAGGCATCTCAGAAGTCAAGAAACTGTGGATCTTGTCATCTCAGCATATTGGAATAGGCGGCAAAGAGAGCTGAATTTGGCTTTATGTGGTACTGTTGTGGGTGGAGATACTCCCCACTTCTAGATCATTATCTTTGGCAAGAGTAAACCCATAGGCCTGAATTTGGGGCGAGAAGTTGTTGCTGGATATTTGTTTACACTGTGTGAAGATGTGTCACTGTGATTGGTTTAATAAAGAGC